>JALPQI010007835.1:0-59312 GCA_025490895.1 Thaumatotibia leucotreta | reverse complement strand
AATGCGCAATTTTACTAAATATTACCTACATCATCATTTTTTAAACCCAATTTAAGCCTATTATGTCTAAAGCAGTATGTTTTGATCACGGTTCGGTAGTAAAAATGTTAGTAAACTTAAAAAGAATCATGTCATGATTTTATCTATTTAATTGTACATACACTCACCTCTATCGCAGTATCGATAAGTAGATAAAGCGGCTTGTAAGCATGCATAACTTTCGCTCGATATACGAATAACTTGCGTCCGCACACTCGTCGAGGCTCCAGAATTACCTGAGATAAAGCAATAAACAGTAAGAGTTACGTCCAATCGGGATTATACTTATAGTTGTCTGAAGTGTAAGTCTCAGTATAGTATAGATACATTTTAAGAACTCGTATGCTTGAGAAATGCAGACAATCGAAGACGTCCCCATTTACATAAGTATGGTTGCAAAGTGTTCCCTAAGAGGTCTGGTAAAGGTTAAATTGACTTACAAAAAAATATTTTGGTATTAGACGCATCGATTTATTATTAACAAACCGAATACGTTATATACGAACCGAACCATATCACAATCAATCATTATCATCCAAACTACAAGAGTTACACATAATTTCTGTCATTAACTCGATCCATTCGTCCCAGGTCTTTTCTCTTTCAACCTAATAAACCCACAACAAGAAATTGCATTGAAACATGCCTTGTAACTGTAATATTTACAGCAGAAAGATTCACTACAAAGGAATTTAAATCGCATTGTTTCCATTTTTCCCCATTTTAAACAGTACAGATCGTTACGAACTCATACATTTTTTAAACAAGCTTTCCTTGTACTGTTCAAAGGATTAAATTGTTCCTGGACCAGTATAAATCATAGCCATTAGAAGAATAACAAAGGATTTCATTTGAATATTTCTTCAAGACGGTAAAGGGTACCGAACAAACGCAAAATGTAAACGAGATTGAACGAAACTGCCGCATTATTTTTGTGGTAAGAAAATCGATAACCTAACAAGAAAAACATCCTTTCAAAAATGGACGTTGAAAAATAGTACATTACTATAGAGGACAGGAAACGAAGGGTTACAGGCCAAGTAGATATATTTGGCCGAAGGAACTGAGGCAAGATAGGAATACGCGGCCTGTAACCCTGTTTCTCGCCGAGATTTGTATAGTGCTTTTCTCAAACTTGCCATGAAATAAAACTAACTGATTTCGCCGATCCATACTATTTGATTTGTAAATAAACGAATAGTATAGTATCGTACAACATTAAAAAAAACATTCGCGCCTAACTTTTTTTTAAATCTGTTTGAGGTATCCTTTTACCTGCTGGTATAGACATTACTTTTTAGGTAATTTTTTTTTCTGTGGCTGAATGTCAACATAGTGTCACAATTTGACGTTTCAAAACAAAAGACAGTTTGTTTGCAGTCCTAGGTGTGAAATAAATACTTGAAATCCCTTTACATATCATCTTAGCATATGCTAAGATGATATGTAAAGTAATGTAGATGTAATGTAATGTAGATGTATGTGAAATAAATACATGAAATCCCTTTACATATCATCTTAGCATATGCTATATCATCTAGCATAGCATATTTCACACCTAGGACTGCAAACAAACTGTCTTTTGTTTTGAAACGTCAAATTGTGACACTATGTCTTGACATTCAGCCACAGAAAAAAAAATAACCTAAAAACTAATGTCTATATACAGGTAAAAGGATACCTCAAACAGATTAAAAAAAAGTTTGCCGCGAATGTTTTTTTTAATTATTTACGATACTGTACTATGGTTTATTTACAAAGGAAATAGTATGGTTCGGCGAAATCAGTTCGTTTTATTTCATGACAAGTTTGAGAAAAGCACTATACAAATCTCGGCGAGAAACAGGGTTACAGGCCGCGTATCCCTATCTGGCCTCAGTTCCTTCGGCCAGATATATCTACTTGGCCTGTAACCCTTCGTTTCCCGTCCTCTATAATAATGTACTATATCCCTTTTCTTTTATGGCTACATTTAAAATTGTAATGTTGAACTCTTTAGTTCATTGAATAAATAGTATTCATTTTAGATTACGCAAACAAAATTGAAAAATGGACAAAAATTTAATCAAAATGTGCATTATATCTGAATTCTAAACTAAGTTATGATTATGATATAGGTACCAACGAAAAATACCAGTTTACCGATATCCGAGGTGGGATGTGAACCCACGTTTGCAGCTGACGCCAGAACCCTTTGGGGAACCGGTATCAGTGGACACGGTAGAATTTCTCGGGTAATGCAATCTCTGATAAAAGCTAGGCGCATTTAACCTCGTAAAGTCTACCACACTATTCTCTTTAAATAATACTTTGAACCGTGCTGTAAATTGCTGATACCTACTTATTCATAAGTAGATCCCAAGTGTGGTCATTATAATGTGTAGGTAAATAACGTAGCCGATCGTACCGATATTTGTTTTTGATTGAAACATCCAATTTCAAAATCGTTGGGTAAAAACTTCACTTTCAGATATTCTTCACCATCTGAAAAATAAATTGTTGAAAGAATGTACCTACTTGTTTGCTGATTAGCGGCAATGCCTACGAACAAACGTATATGACTAAAACACATGTGCGTCAGTGGCAGCGAGTTAATAAGCTCACAATTATAAAACGTATTAGAAACATGTTACAAAATAAACATATAAAAACAGACCATAGGTACTCTACTGAATATGGTCTGTTTTGATCTTGATTTTCGGTTTATATCAACAGCCTATTCCATCCCAAAGCTGGACATAGGCCCGGCCATAAAATTAATGCGTATGGATGTAATTAGGAGGTGATTTCCATAATCACTGGACAAGCGGATTTGTAATCGCAGTAGTGTGTCTATTATGCACCCAGCCCATCATCAAGCTTCAATAAACTACTTAGATATTCTTCATGAAATAAACTTTATTACTAACGGACAAATGTTTTTATAGTTTAAGTGAATATTTAACGAGTATGAATGATTAAGATATACATAATATTACTTCCTGCATGCTAGTTAATTATTGCATACCCCACGCGGGTAGAAAATGGAGAATCTATGTAATTACTTAACAACTGTATAACCTGTTTTCATGCAATAAATGAATTTTACTTTTTCTCAAACTTGCTACGGAATGTTGATGTTACTTACTTTAAATTAAACCAGAAAATACTATGTATCCGGTGTCATGTGCTAAGATGATATGTAAAGGGATTTCATATATTTATTTTACACCTAGGACTGCAAACAAACTCTCTTTTGTTTTGAAACGTCAAATTGTGCCACTAGGTTTTGACATTCAGCCACAGAAAACAAAAATACCTTAGAACTAATGTCTATACCACCAGTTAAAAGGATACCTCAAACAGATTAAAAAAAAAATTTGGCGCGATTGTTTTTTTTAAATGTTTTACGATACTGTACAATGGTTTATTTACAAATGAAATAGTACAGTCAAGTGCAAAAATAAGTACCTATCGAAAGAATCCGTTCATAAATATGTTACGACGTTCTTATTACACAGAATTAGATTGCACTGGGACATATTTTTGAACGTTTTTGTATACCCCTTATTTTGTCTTCGACTCTACCTATGGTTTGGCGAAATCCGTTCGTTTTATTTCATGGCAAGTTTGAGAAAAGCACTATATAAATCTCGGCGAGAAACAGGGTTACAGGCCGCGTATCCCTATCTGGCCGAAGGAACTGAGGTCTACTTCTACTACTATCTTCTTCTACTTTACAGTCTACTTGGCCTGTAACCCTTCGTTTCCCGTCCTCTATAGTAATGTACTATTACTTTACTATTGTTTTTAGTAGAACAAATTGTAAGAAATCCGTTCCCAAGTAGACTTAGTAAATAAAAACGGTTCAATGAACAGCATGGGTACTCGTACAGTTGTCATTAGCAATGAGAAAAGAATCTTTTGTCGTCTTTAGAACTCTAACTAGCCTCCGGTTGCGGAACTCATTAGGATCCCATTTTGTTCTACGGCCAAACTTACTGTAATGTCGGGATAAAAATACACCTTATAACGAAAATAAGAGGACTCTAAATAATGTGAAATTTCAAACAAAGATACGCCACTATGTATGTACGTAAAACATTCAGTTACGTAGCAATGTAAAAAAGACAAAATCGCTGTTACAAAAGTATTGTGTGACCCCCTCCCCCCATCCCCTCCGAATATGTGCGAAATTCGAAAAATAACGACAAGTAATATTTGACTGCTTTTTGGCATATATGGTTCGTAAAACTAAAATAAACTAAACACGCATCATACGAATATAAATTCTTACTGGAAGGGTCCACGGAAAGAACATGTCTAGTCAATTCAAATAACAGAAGGAAAAACCACCTTACTTTCAACAGAATAAGGTGTGAAATTGCCCTGATTTTTTTAAGAACTGGACATGTTTTTTCCGTGGACCCTTCACTTAAGGTTTTTTCTGTGGGCATATTTATTCAATCCGCTTAAGACCGAGATCTAACTACAGCATACCAATAGGAGCCTCCCAATGCACACTGGTGGCTATAGGCGTGATGTTTGTAAACTGCAACTTGTAACAAGTGCAGCGACAGAGTGTCAACGCTCGACTGGGTCGCAATAGTGCACTTCCACGGGACTCATCGCCAGGATCCAGGTCACAATCAGTACCTGTTCAAAGTAAACAGCAGGCTTATGCAACTCTCAAAAGCGTTTGTCGTCATTGTTGTCATATTTCAGAGAGAAGTGACATAATATCACGATAAAAAAGTACTAAACCTTTTTCGGATAATGGGAATATGTTTCCCACCTTATTCTGAATCTTGTGTCTCACTGAAAAAGGGCCATAATCAATGAAATTTTGGTGTGACTCGTGTTTGATTAAGGGTTAAGTCATAGCCCTCCAAGATGATAACAATGAATGTAGTAATAGATTAGCGGAACACGGGAACATATTTAAACATGAATTTGTTTTACGTTGACTATCTACTACTACGCTGCAGAGACAAAACTATAAGTACTGATGTCACTTACAATGTGAAGTTTTTTTGTTGTTTCCACCGCAAGGAAATACTTCCAGCACCACATAAGGAGCCAGGACTCGGTATACCATTAAAGTGGCCCTTGCGTCGCAACCCGGAGCCGCTGGTATCTTAGCCGTGTCAGGAGCCGTACGTGATAATTTCACCAGCGTGGCTACTATGCGGTCCGTCTGAAGAAAACAGGGAGGTACAGTCGCCATCAGATATATCTGAGCAGCACATTAGTATAAGTGAACTTGTGAGGGAATGACCAATTTTTAATGGAAGGATAATATATTATTATGACAGTGATAATAGAAAACCGACGAAAATAAGGACGTACTTGATTTACCTTTTGTGATTACCTACCTGATGTCAAAAAATCAATATCCATCTAATTTCGTTAGAGTCTAATAAATGATGCAAAAATGCAAGCTCTCCCCTGCGTGGTAAATTTTATTGGTGGTGAGACAAGTACGCTCGATGAAGGATTTACGACGGTTAGAACCATGATGAACCATGAGAATCAACCACAGTGGCTGATACTAGATTTTATTATTTAGCACTTACCATTGGTGCATGGACATTGTATTGAATAACGAAGCGCTTGTTATGGTCCAAACATCCTCTGCTAGGTTTGATCATTGAGCAAGTACAGGCTCGTTCTTGGCACATGGGGCAGGTTCGAGGAGGCTCTGCGCACGCTTTGGTCGGAGGATTCTCGCCCGTCCAGCGGTATGGGGTTGCCCACCAGCAGATCTGGAATTGTATTTATATCAACAACTGTACTTTCTTGCACCCATACAGCTGATACAGATGGGCCCAAACGCAATGATTCACTTTCTAAGTTTAGGAGTTTCTATTTCCGTTCCCTTTCGGCCGCAAAATCAGACCAACTCAATAGCTTTATGGGTGAATCAACTTTTGCGTGTCTGTTATTGACATGGTTACGGTCTTATGAGTCACGCTGGTTTTATGCCAAATTGTGCTACTTAAATCATATAAACCTGCGACCGTAAATATTATGGACGTCTAACGCCAGCTCAAAAATGCCCCCAAAACCATTTGTTCATTTGTGCCAAGAAGGGCAGGACGTAGTGTTTTTCGTGACACCGCGCATATTTCGGCGCAACATCTTTGACAAATGTTTGTCAGCCTCTGTAGCCTAGTTGGTAGTGACCCTGCCTACGAAGCTGGAGGTTCCGGGTTCGAATCCCGGCGAGGGCATTCTTTGTGTATTTATTTATCACAAATGTTTGTTCCTTGGTCGTGGCTGTGTTATGTATCTAAGTATCTATACGTATCTATCTATTATATATATCGTCGCCTGGTACCCACATCACAAGCCTTAATTGAGCTTACCGTGGGACTAGGTTGATTTGTGTAAGATGTCCCAAGATATTTATTTTATTATTATTATTTGTATCTCTCTTTGATCACGGGCCTATAAATCCCGGTCTTTTGATAGGCTTGCGCGGGGATACAGATCCAACACGTAGAGGCCCTTTGGAGAAATTTGCTGTGTTGTACACCTGCTGCAACCCATTTACGGGCACATCAATACGTATCCGTAAACCGGTCCCAGCAGGCGTATAGAGACTATTGAGAAGGAATGGAAAAGACTAATGGGCTATGGTGATGGAGGATGGATGGATCAGAGATGGAACTATAGAAAAGAGGTCCGGACACCTGCCATAACATAGATTTCTCTTTGCTATCGAGGCAGGCGGTGACTCGCCGCCGACTAGATGGGCCCCCGTAAATACCGTCACAAGAGACAGCCAGGGGCAACACCGGTGTAGGCGGCTCAGGAGTGTAGAGAGGTATACACCGCTTTCTGCGCAGTGGCTTGACAGCCGCTGCACCAACTCGCGACTTACGCAAATTTACACTTCCACCCCTGGAGCATAAAGCTCTGACGACTCCTCTCTGGACGGCCAGTTAAGGCAAGCCAGAGCTGAGAGTCCTACGGGTCCCCTTGGGGCTCCACTCCGACCGATGAAGACACGCCGGAGGCGGGGACCCTGACCGACTCTCGGGAGCACTCGGGTCCGTGGGGTCGTTACTCCCCAACAGCTCGCCACAAGCTGCCCTGCGGCCTTATTATTATCTTTTATTTCATCTTCATCAAAGTACTTATTATTATTATTCTCTTTATTTATACATCTTCTTAGGCCAGGTTATTTTATAATATGGTTATAAAAATAAAATACAATAAAACATACAAAATCAATACAAAACATATAAACATACTATAAAAAAACCTAACCTAGGGTGCCGCCGGCAACGGGGCGGGCCCAAGCTGCCGGTGGTAGGGCTACAGGGAGAGAAACCGCCGGACTATGCGCGCCGTGTCCAGGATTACCGCCTTCTGCATCTGACCCTTGATCCAACCACCTAGCAAGAGCCTCTTGAGGTGTTGATCGAGACTCTTCGCTATGAGACCATTCGCAGAAACAACTATCGGCACAATGATCGCCGAATCAACATCCCACATGTCGGTTACCTCGTGAGCCAAGTCAAGGTACTTACTGGCTTTGTCCTTCTCGGCCTTCACGAGGTTCTCGTCAAGGGGGATCGTGATGTCGATGAGCATTGCCCGGCGTTGCGATCGATCTATCAGCACGATATCAGGCTTATTGGCTACAATAGTCCTGTCCGTGATGATAGATCGATCCCAATAGAGCGTGGCACGACCATTTTCGAGAACTGCCGCAGGTGTGTACTTATAGTAAGGCACTTCGAAGCCCACAAAGCCGTATTGAAGAGCAAGCTGCTGGTGTGTAATCCTGGCTACGAGGTTGTGTCTGTGCAAGTACTCGGTGTTAGCAATCTGAGAACAACCGGAAATAATATGCCTGAGTGACTCACCGGGACGGCGGCATGCCCGACAAATGTCGACCGTACCGTCCTTCAGGATATATTTCCGGTAGTTATTCGTCATGATAACCTCGTCAGCAATTGCACAGGCAAAACCCTCGGTTTCCCCGAAGAGGTCCCCGAATCGTAGCCAGTTCACCGACGCGAGCAGATCTACGTCAGGTCCCGTGAGGGCCTTGTAGAACCGCCTGTGTAGCTCCTTGCTCTTCCATACCGCCCTGCGGTCCTCGGTGCTTAGTACCACAGGTCTGCGCCAGTTCTCTTTTGCCAAGGAGAGCGGCGTGAGGTTCCGGTCTACTGCCACCACATCACGATGCATCCCGCACTCATTGCTAAGAAAATAGTTTCTAAGATTGTACACCTCGCGGTTGTGGAGGTTTTTGGCATTTAAGAAGCCGCGGCCCCCACACCTCCGCGGGATGTACAATCTCATAACTGATGAGCGCGGGTGTAGCATTCGATGTGTGGTAAGCAGTGTACGGACCCTTCGATCCAGGGCGTCCAGCTCCGTCTGAGTCCACCTTAGTATGCCAAAGGAGTATGTGAGTATGGGTATTACCCAGGCGTTGAAGGCGCGCACTTTGTTGCCTCCTGACAAAAGACTGTTAAGTACTTTTGTGAGCCGGCTGAAAAAGCGCTCCTTCACCGCCTGTCTAATTCCCATATCTTCAATACCCAAAGACTGTGACATACCAAGGTATTTATAGGTTTCTGCTTCCGAGATAGATCTGAACGACATTGTCTCAGAAAGCTGTAAATTTGTTGAATTTACTACTTTCCCCCGCTGCACATGCATAACCGCACACTTATCGACACCAAATTCCATATTGATGGCACTACTGAAAACTTCTGTGGTTCGCAGTAGTTCCAACAAGTCTTGGCTATTTGGCGCAAATAATTTGAGATCATCCATGTACAGAAGGTGAGAAATGACTTCACCCTCTCTCCGAAGCCGGCAACCTAGTCCTGAATCCTTCAGCAGGGTACTGAGGGGATTCAGAGCTAGGCAGAACCACAAGGGACTCAGACTGTCACCCTGGAATATTCCTCGCTCGATCCTTATGAAGTCCTGCGGGCCAGAGGGGCCATCCCCGCCTCCTGGTTGACGAAGGACTGTGGTCCACTGCCTCATACACGCGCCGAGAAAGGATCTTAAAGTTGCATTAACTTTATACAGCTCCAAGACCCTTTCCAACCATGAATGAGGCACCGAATCATAGGCCTTCTTGTAGTCAATCCAAGCGGCGGAGAGGGCCCCTTTGTTACGCCGGACTTGCTGGCAAATGGTCATGTCGATGAGGAGGAGCTCTTTAGTACCACGGGACCCAACCCTACATCCATTTTGAGCAGGAGCCAAAACATTGTTCGAAACAATGTGCGTGTTAATTTTTACTCTCAAAATGGATGTAAGGAGCTTGTACAGTGTGGGCAAGCACGTGATGGGTCGGTAGTTCTTCGCTTCCGTGGTACTACCGGACTTGTAGAGCAGGAAGGTTACACCAGTTGTTAAAGAAGGTGGCAGGGAACCGAGCTCGAGGGCTTGTTGGAATTGCGTTGCCAATCGTGAGTGCGAGCATCGAAACCATTTTAGCCAGAAGTTGCGCAATCCATCCGGCCCAGGACTTTTCCAGTTCTGAGTCGTGCGGATAGCACAACTTACGTCATCGGGGCTGATGATAACTGCCCCCATAGGTTCGATGGTCTCGCATTCACGTTCGACAACGGTCATCCATTCACCCTCGGTGTGTCCGACGGGCACTGACCAGATACTACGCCAGAAATCACTCATGGCAGTAGCATCCGGCAACCGCGCGTCGGACACACGGTAGTCGGTTTCCTCCCACTTTCGGTAAACCTTCCTTTGGTCACTCTGGAAAAGGCGATTCTGCTGGAATCGGTTCACACGCTCTCTGTAGCGGCGAATACGGTTTGCCCATGCATAAACCTTCTGCTTCAGAAAGTCGATGCGCTCTGTGAGGTTGGCCATGTAGTCGCGGGGTGCAATACCCGTTCCCGCGAACGCCTGGTTCACAAAGCGCATTACTCGGGGGCGGTTGTTGCCCCCCCTGAAGCAGATCAGCTTTGCAATGAGAGTCCTAAACGAGTCGATACGTCGCTCGATCCGCACCTGCCATGCGGGGACACCCCCAGCGGTCCTAGGTGCACGGTCAGAGTCCGGAAACTTGACTCGAGCAACACGGCACGCTGCAATGGCCCCGCAGTACATGATCGAGTGCGTATCATCCAAATCTTTACTGGATCGTATATACGGCTCCAGTAAAGCGTTTAGGGCTCCCATCAACGCTAGATTGCGCCTATTCATGGGCAAACGTGGTAATCGTGGCCTAGAGTCGGGCGTGAAGCGATGCTGCATAATCGCTTCTTCCAGAGTATTATTATTATTCCTCTTTATTTATTATGTGTCTCGGGTTAGGTGTTTTACAATATGATTATAAAAGTAAAATACAATACAAGATACAAAAAAGATACAAAACATATAAACACATTATAAAAAACCTAACCTAGAGGGCCGCCGGCAGCGGAGCGGGCCCAAGCTGCCGGTGGTTAGGGCTACAGGGAGAGGAACCGCCGGACTATGCGCGCCGTGTCCAGGATTACCGCCTTCTGCATCTGACCCTTGATCCAACCACCTAGCGAGAGCCTCTTGAGGTGTTGATCGAGGCTCTTCGCTATGAGACCATTCGCAGAAACAACTATCGGCACAATGATCGCCGAATCAACGTCCCACATGTCGGTTACCTCGTGAGCCAAGTCAAGGTACTTACTGGCTTTGTCCTTCTCGGCCTTCACGAGGTTCTCGTCATGGGGGATGGTGATGTCGATGAGCATTGCCCGGCGTTGCGATCGATCTATCAGCACGATATCAGGCTTATTGGCTACAATAGTCCTGTCCGTGATGATAGATCGATCCCAATAGAGCGTGGCACGACCATTTTCGAGAACTGCCGCAGGTGTGTACTTATAGTAAGGCACTTCGAAGCCCACGAGGCCGTATTGAAGAGCAAGCTGCTGGTGTATAATCCTGGCTACGAGGTTGTGTCTGTGCAAGTACTCGGTGTTAACAATCTGAGAACAACCGGAAATAATATGCCTGAGTGACTCACCGGGACGGCGGCATGCCCGACAAATGTCGACCGTGCCGTCCTTCAGGATATATTTCCGGTAGTTATTCGTCATGATAACCTCGTCAGCAATTGCACAGGCAAAACCCTCGGTTTCTCCGAAGAGGTCCCCGAATCGTAGCCAGTTCACCGACGCGAGCAGATCTACGTCAGGTCCCGTGAGGGCCCTGTAGAACCGCCCGTGTAGCTCCTTGCCCTTCCATACCGCCTTGCGGTCCTCGGTGCTTAGCACCACAGGTCTGCGCCAGTTCTCTTTTGCCAAGGAGAGCGGCGTGAGGTTCCGGTCTACTGCCACCACATCTCGATGCATCCCGCACTCATTGTTAAGAAAATAGTTTCTAAGATTGTACACCTCGCGGTTGTGGAGGTCTTTGGCATTTAAGAAGCCGCGGCCTCCACATTTACGCGGGATGTACAATCTCATAACTGATGAGCGCGGGTGTAACATTCGATGTGTGGTAAGCAGTGTACGGACCCTTCGATCCAGGGCGTCCAGCTCGGTCCGAGTCCACCTTAGTATGCCAAAGGAGTATTATTATTATTATTATTATTATTATTATAGAATATAGCCAATCAAAACTTTGATGGACCAATCACAACTCTTTTTAAATGGCGGTTTAAGTTTTTATAGGTTGACATTCAAATTAATTGCCGTGATGCATTGAAGATGGGGTGACACTTGTCAACTAAAACCAGGACCGTTTTTGAAAGGCAATTCAGTATGGCGTGCGGTTTCCATGTTTTATTTGTTCGTAGATATAAACATTCATGTAGTCCATGTTTGTCCTATTAACACCAGAATAATGCATGTTTGTAAAATGTAAGTCGCAAAATTTTGCATAAAACCAACCTGACTGTCACCGTGGTAAGTTGATTCACCTTTATAATATTGTAGAGGCGCCAATACCCGACACAGATTTAATCGTAGTCATAGCAATAAAGTTGGTAACAGGGTGTCAAAAATAGTCTTATTCATAGAGTACTCATTATACATTTTTCGTTGGCATCCGAACAAAATGTGAGGTTGGTCGTAGCACAGTCATGTAACAATTATAATAAGGCTCTATTTCACCAAACTTTTATTTGAAGAATAGCGCTTACTCTCAGGTACTAGTGTCAAATTACTATGGAATTTTGACCATGTTTGGTGAAATCGAGCCTAAATAATATACCCCTCCAAATCCTTGATACTATCTGAGTAATATAATATTAGTATAAGTATTTACGTTCGAGGCCAAATTCTTTGTACTGAGAAATAAAATTAATCCACTAGGGAAATACGATATGTTTTCTCGCCACGGCTCCTACATATGGAATAGTCTAGATGATTGGACACAAAATGATAATGCATAGAAATAATATTTGTAGAGATTTTTGGCAAGACGAATATTTGACTTTGTATACGAGTTATTTGTAAAATGGGCAACAGAGTTAATTTATTATGAGTAGACTTTATGCGCAGTGATTACCCAACTGTGATAGCGTTTATATTTACAGTTACCATATACCATAGTCATATGTATGGAATTACCTATAGGTAAATAACAGGTTGTGTTGAAACTGTTAGAACATCTAGGTATCGCCTTGACAAAAGAGGCGCGTGCCTATACCTGTTTGATTCCATGATATATCCTTGTAAGTATCATTATTAGGGTAAACTTGCCTTAATCGTACTCCTGCCTAAATCGTACCCCATCAATATCTTGTGAATTGAAACTGCTGAAGCGGCGCAAGTTTTATAAAACTGAACAACTTGGTCGGTGTGTAACATCATTCGAGAAACAACCCCACAGTGGCACTCCATCGAAAATTATTCAAAAAGTTATTAATTTCGCTGTTTTCGAGTAATAGTTAAGGTCGATTCTTAAGGATTTCAATTTTGATCGCAATTCGCTATGTAAATTATAAGTAATTTGCTTAATTCTTTACTTATTTACGCTATTAATTACGAGAAATATTATCGTCAGTTTAACCACAATTTTTTTTATACGGCAATTTTTAAATCTTAGTTATCTTATGCCTAATTCGTACTCATCACTTTGTTCCATTTCGTAGCGGTACGTTTTAGGAATAATCGTTTATTTGACTGTATAAGATAAACATAACCAATGGATAATACAATACTTAGTCATGTAAAGTTATAGAAATAACTCTCTGTGTATATTAACAAAGGAAATTAAAAAAAAATAATAAATTTAGTCAGGCTCATGTTGTAGGGAGGAAACAAAATAAGAGACAATAATTTGTGTACCTACGCAATGAAGTCTGGATCCACTGACATTGTGCTGGAGTCGAGAAATATTCTCGTAATGTTATTTTTGACAATGTCATGAAATTCAGTCCGACAAACAATTATGGATTGAAAAAAAAATACGTAAAATGTTAGTTTTAAATCTGAAATAAGCAAGCAAGAAAGTTAACAATATAATAAGATTAGTGGCTAAATAAATATTACTAATATCCCTGAATATCATTGGCTATAGCCAATATATAATATAATGAGACTATAAATAATTATATAATCTTAATTTTCATACTAAGTGACGCCGGTACGAAATAGGGATACAGAGGTACGATTTTGGAATACATAGTCTTAAATCGTACTTTTTCCACTTTTTTTTTAATTGTGTTTATCTCAGAATATATTGAAGTTCAAAATTAATTTGTTACTTTAGTCGATTAGTAAATAAATAAAGATTCTTTTGATATCATAAACATATTAATTTCTTATTTATATATCCTGATATTTAGCACTTTCTCTTAAGGGGTACGAATTAGGCAAGTTTCCCCTACATATTATGAAAGTAGCTGTGTAAAGTGATATAGGCTTGTAAAGACAATCAGTCGTATCAAGTTGCAATTTATTGCCCTGATATCGTTTAAGCTTAAGGCACTTGTCCCACTGCGAACGAGTAAGTTATGACTTATAAAACAAACAAAAGATACGCACTGCAGTGAAAGAGACACGGCGATGTGTATAATTATGTACTCGTTCAAGTCGTTCAGCAATGGGAGCAAATAGTGACAAAAAGGAAGCTATTAAAAACTATTACAAACGCCATTCAGACGGTTTAAAACATTTTCCGAGAACTCTATCTTGCAGCTTGTTGGCAAAAATCCCAGCTGGGGTTTATTTTCAGACCGACTTTGCCAAAAGAAATTCCGTAACTGCTGAACAGTTAAAAAACAGTGTCAGCACACAACTTTGCTTCCGCTCTATAAATGTCAAAAGTTTTGCTATGTGCTACTTTGTAATGTAACATAAAGTGCCATTTGCCACTTGAAACTCACTTAAATAACTACACTACACAAAACTGAGTGTTAGCTCGAAAAGATCTCTATTAGGCATTTGTCTTCGTACATATTCTTGTATCTTTACTATTGTTTCTTGTAAACTACGTGCATTTACGTACATACCGGGTGTCCCGAGATTATGGGACATGAAAGGATATTACTCTTAAAATTGTTTAGTAAAAAGTGACTTTTTTTATAGCGAGCATTACTGCATTTATAGATTCTGTATGACAAGTAGCAACTAGTGTAATGATACGTAGAACAGCAAAACATTTTTTTTTGCAATTTTAATCATTAATCTTAGTATTTTTTTGCCCTATTTCTTTAATCTGAGATACTTTGTTACTTTGAAAAATCATTTATTTAGGTGCATGGTCTCGATTGGTAGCATAAAAATCTGTGAATGCAGTATTAAAATTACTAACTTAAGACAGTCTTATTTCAACAAAATACCCCATCTACGATATTTAAGGTACTTTAGTAGTAGTACTTAATGTTCCGTAGTTTAGGGACGCTCTGAATATAAACTGGATAACGACTGCAGAGAGGTTATTTAAAGTGTAGACAATTTGGAAAAATATAAGATTTTACAATACGTTTGTTAATCTAAAGGCAAGGTACTACTGCATTGAATATTATCAAACTGGAATCAGAAAGGGATTCGAAAGTACTGTTACACAACACAACAAATGACACAACATTTATCAAGAAAAGAAATTCCCTCCCGAAGAAATTCAAATCCCGTTCAAATCGCGGTTTTATAATACAAGAATGCGATGGTGTTGGCCTCTACGGCTTAAATTAATTAAAATGAATTACTCGTAGTAGCAAGAAGTAATTTAACAATATTACTGATTAGTCATCTTTCCCATGCATAGCGTGAAAATCATTTAGCCCTCTTAATATACTCACAGACAAAATAAACACTTCATTAGAGGCATTTGGCGGATAACAGGATTTTCATTTTAAGCAACTTTATACAAGAGTTCACGTTATAAGATTCTGGTGTGGGCATTTTCACTTCTAGGGACACCCAATTAACTTAACTCTCACCAAAAAGTTAACTTCGATGTCAGCTTTGTAACGGCAATTAAGCATGAAATATTTACGTCAATCCACTTTATTCGTGTTTTTATATTGCATATACGCGTATTCTTTCTGGATTAAATGATAAAAAAATATTTCTGTTCATATTTAATGCTTAATTGTCGTTACAAAGCTGACATCGAAGTTAACTTTTTTGTGAGAGTTAAGCTAATTGGGTGTCCCTAGAAGTGAAAATGGCCGTGTACCCAAATGGTTTGATGCGAAAATATAACGAGTTATAAATTTTGTATATCCACTTAGTATTTGATAAACTCATCAACCCGTCGTTTCCCTAGAGCACCCATTTTAATTGGGGCTGGCTAGCGAATTTTACTGCCCAGTGACCTGACCTTTAAGAATTAGGGAAAGTAGGTAGGTATCTAGCAGTAGATTTTTAAAATTATCATTTATAATATATCATTATCAGCCAATAGGCATCCGCTGCTGGGTATGGGGCATTTTCGATAACAGTTTGATTTATTTACAACTTGACATGGTCTGTTATCCTTTGCGGTAATTTCATATAGGCGTAAATGAGCACTTTAATATTTTTGAAAGTGATTTAGTTTGTTAATTTTAAGCTTCAACGACTGACACATAATCATTCCCTTTTCAACCTCTTTTTCGGAAATATATCGAGCAACTACTAAACTTATAAAATTGAATCAATTAAAAGACCACCATCGAATGCGAAGCAGTGTCCTATAAAATACAGTGTACCTACTCGTATCATAGCAATCGCCAGCCCGCCTGCCATGCATGATGATTATGGAAATAAATATTAAATATAGCCATCTGGGGAAGGCATACTCGTATGTGCAGCAATGAACATTTTATCGGCGGAGATTAAGGGTGCTGCTCCACTGAGGCGGAGAGGAGCGGAGATGTGCAAAATTGACCAATTACATTCTTCAAATTCAAAATTCGAAACACTGTCATGCGGTCTCATGTGCCAATTTTGCACATATCCGCTCCTCTCCGCCTCGATGGAGCCGCACCCTAATGAAGATGAAATAAATTTAGCCTGAAATTATCAGCAATAAATTAAGTTGTGTTTAATGTATCAAACAATAACCGAAAATCTATTCAGCTAAGAAGCGGTAAGTAATCTTCTTAAATCCTTCTTGGAGCGTTTTGTTTGCGTAGGTTGTTTTCTTATCGTTAGCGAGCAATCGTTATCCTCTATACACAAAACTTTCTCACATTTCAAAAACAACAGTATGTATGTACAGTACAGAACAAAAAATATTAAATTCAATAAAAGGAAATATCATTTATTGGTGCAATATTATACTAAACCCATCTCTTGATCATGTGGAACTTGTCTAACCCGAGTTGTTTGATAACTTCTGAAATCCTATGCATATGTTTACCTCCTGCCGCCCGGAGGCCTATTAAAAGGTCTCTTCTTGCAAAAGAATTTACATTCTGTTTGCTACACTATTAATTCCAAATTCTCTGGCGATTTTTCTTGTCTGGGCAGCAGGAGGTTAAAAATTTCAAGACTCTCATTGCTTTTGTAAGTCGTCTCAAGATTGACACACTCTGATGGATTACAATAGTGAGGAGCTACATACGTGTTTGCGATACATTGGCCTCAAGAGCTTTTACCTTCACGACTTTCACGAGCAATGTGACACTTTATGAAACAGAATAAGTACAACTGCACTAAGAAAACTATCGATATACCTATGAGCTGAGTAGTATTAAAATCATGACTTTTCACGTTCAAGATTCAAATAATTTAATGTTCAAAAACACATATCATTCTTAAAAGTTTTTTCACTTAGGAAACCGACAAATATTGTTTATCCTATTCGGTTTTTTCAGTATGTTTACATAAAACACTAGAAGGGACAAATGATAATTATCTTGCTAACTTAGGAGACGTTTATGATTAAGGGTGTATGTTTTTATCTAATAGTGTATAGGTGAAAAACTTAAGAAAGTCACCTGTTGTATGTGTGAGTAATGTGTTCGAATAGGCGTTTGTTTTGTTTGTGTACTAATTTTAAACATGTGTTCTCTATTCGAATACGTGACTCACACATACAGCAGGTGACTTTCTTAAGTTTTTCACCTATAGTGTTATGTAAAAAGCACTTACTTTTTTATAAATGCGAGGCGTCAACGCGGGCTCAGTGCTTGACAATGGAGACCTGGGGCCCGTTTCTCGAATGCTTGTAACTTGTACTACGAGTGGAAGTCTCTTTTTAACACTATTATTTAGATAAGGACTTCCGCTTGTATTACAAGTTACAAGCTATCGAGAAATAGGCCCCTGGACTCTCCAAAACATATCGCGCGTAGTGACTAAATACAAATGACTTTAATCGTTTAATAATACCCCTTTATTCATAAACTTCTTCTAATTTAGACGATACCTAATCATGGTTTGTCCCTTTCAGTCTTATCAATGTATATAAGAGTGAAAGGGATAAACAATACTTAGCGGCTTGCGAAGTTAGGACGTTTATGAATAAGGGGGATAGTTTGCCTCACGGAAGTTTAAATTCAACACTTACACTTTGATGGGTGTCATTAAAGATCTCCAAGCTGGCGATCACCTTAGCCCCAGGCACTACTACGCCGAGCCAATGGCGCGGTGGTTTTAGCGCAGGATGGCGTGTAGCGCATGCGCGGGTAACGTAGCAGTTAGCATACCATTCGTCTGTTAGAGTTTTCAATCTGGAATGATAAGAATTAAAAAAAAATTGTTTTCTTTATGCGGTAGACAAGAGGAGGTATAGTCAAGACGTCAGTACAGTAGTACTGTTGGAAGTTGGATAAACATGAGCGTTTAGTTTACATATAAATGAGACAATTTATAAATTAGGTACTTACATATTTGTAGTAATTTGTACATGGACACGACGGTTGAAATAAAAGTAAGTAATGAAAATTACCACGTGATATTGTCATTCCTTTTTATTTTTCAAATTGATAAATTATCAGTGATAATAAGGATCTACATATTATTAATGATATCAGATTTAAAAAAATATTAGTGAAAACCCTTAATATTTTAATTAATCATAATGGGATAGGTAGGAAATAGGTGCAGCTGGTTATATTATTGGTTATACATACATCACAAACATTATCAGCCAATCAAACTCAAACAACAAATCAATATACCTACCTACCTATATCCAGTGTGTATCAGTGCTTGATAATGGAGACCTAAGACCTCCGAAACATGTCACGCGTAGTAACTAAATACACATCAGTTTTACCGTTAAATTATATTTATTGCTATATCCATATTATATTACATGATAAATATTAGACTTACGTGATAACATCCTGCTCAGCATATTCATTGGGCGTAAGCGGCAATGGCACCACCATTTTAGTTCCAACAGAATGCAACGGAGAAAGCTCCAAGTCTGCCGGTAGCGTGATAATTGGTGCTGAGGACTCCCATTTCGCCAAGATTTCGTCGACTCCGAACAGTTGCGTCGCGCAGAAGGATATAGAAACAGCTTTTACCCTAAATATTACACACAACCATCATCAGGCTATAATAAGTCCACTGCTGGACAAAGGCCTCTCCTATTATCGCAGTAGTGTCCACTCCACTATGATGAAGCTGAAGCTGCGTGCTGCCTATCATCAATCCTAAATATATCACTAACACACGACAGCCATGGGAAGAGTTGGGGTGGTCATAAATGTATTCTTACTGCGGTCACCACACGGCCCAGTATACAACACCAGCATAATGAGACGGGTAAGAAATTCCTGCTCCCGTATTGCTAGGCGGAGGACTTCAGGGGCTTTATTGATTTTTTTTTCGCTGATTAAGTGGTGACACAGTATGGTGATCTTTAACATTTAAAAATAAGTGATAAAATATGATGACACTATTTTCTTGAAAATGACACCGACATGAAATTATGATATGAATTTTGAATTAATGACACCAAAATCACCAATTCTCAAAAAAAATATTAAAAAAAAGTTGGCTAATCAGCAGGGCTCGGAGTTGTCATCGCACGGTAAGACTAATAGCAAGCTATGGAGTCGACATTTGCCATAAATCTAAAATTTTATTCATACTCATACTCATTTATTAAATTTATCTTTAAATGCCTTTATAGCGGTGGTGTATGATAAATAATAATTTTCCATTTTAATTTTTTTTTATTATATAAATTCATACTCATACTCATTCATTTAATTAAGAACGGAATTAAACTACAAATACAATAAATCATTTAAATAGAAATAAATTAAATTGTAAATAAAGAAAATAAAAAATAAAACATTATTTTCGTAATGTGCTCCTAGTTTCCAATATTCATAGATCTTGTAGATACCGGAATGAGTGCCTCAAAATCAAAGTACGGCAAGGGTATTGTCCATTTCAAAATCACAATTGTAAAACGAGTAAATAATGACAACTTTGTCCATATTTTCTGGGGTGAAACTGGTTATGTATTGGTTGAAAATCCACTTGTGACTTGAAAAAGATCGTTTTACGTCAACGGAAGTTAGCGTAGCACATTCTAGAACTTGCTCAAATTGTTCAGTACTTGCCATGTGTCTTAAGTTGATGAAGTCCGGATTTCTATTGAGTACACTTTCCAAATGAAATAAAACTATGAAAACGGATAAACTCGCGTATATTAACTAATTTTAACTTCATTCCGACGTTTCGAACAATTTACAGGGTTCGTGGTCTGCGGATGACACTTTCCAATTTATTTTTAACTGTTTCCGGGCCGAAAATTGTTAAAAATTGTCTTAATTCGTCCAATATTTGAAAACTTTGCTTAATAGGTATAGTAGTACACTGCAATTTTGTAATTGATTCAACAATAAGTTCAAAGTTATCTTTTATGTAACTTAGCTCGTTTTGTATATTACCGTTTAATAGTACAGTTTGGGCGTTTAAAATTGAGATGGCATCTCTACTGTTCAATGATGAAATAATATTTGTAATTTTTTCGTAATGATTTGCATAATAAAATGCAGCCACTGATTGACATTGATACGTGAATAAATGAACTTGTGACTGCCAGCAAACATACTTATCAATTTTATTAGCGGTCAGTACTCCTTTATAGATCATTTTCAGGATAGTTTGTATAATTGTAAATGTTGAAATATTCAAGTCATAAAATTGTAATCTAATATAAAAAAAAAAAAATGGGTATTGAAATACGTAATAACGTATGCACGACCGCTATAAAGGCATTTTAAGATAAATTAAATAATGAGTATGAGTATGAATAATATTTTAAATTTATGGCGAATGTCGACTCGATAGCTATTAGTCTTACCGTGCGATGACAACTCCGAGACCTGATAATCAGTTTTCACTTATCCATAAGAGTGCTAACTTTTTATAATCGAAAATTCAGGTTGGTCTGGTAACATAATCCTATACCCCGAATTAAACATCCTGATTATTTAGTAAGCAGTTTTGTTACCATTTCTACTTAGCAAAGAAACGTACTTCCTTGAATGAATAAGAGGCAGCACGGGTGGGTCTACAACAAATTTCACGGGCACGACAGTCCACCAAACTTCTATTTGGGCTTGCACTATGTCGCAAACTTTGTGAGTCCTTATCTGAAACCCACCATTTCTATATCGATCGTTGATTGTCTAATATTTTTATACTACAAAATAAACTTAACTGAACTGATGGTGTAGATAGTTTCAACCAGAGTTGGGCAAAAAGTAATCTGATTACTTCTGTAAATTACATTTCTCTATGTACTTCTTTGTAATATAAATTATAAAGTATAATATATTATATTAAAAATAAAGCGTTTTGTTATGGAAAGATCATACTTAAGTAAACTATTCTGTTCGACTCTGAAAACTCTTTGCCTGAAACGTGAAGCGTCAGCCAGCAAGCAGCTATCAGCAGCAATATCTGTTTAAAATTCCATTCATATAAATAAGTCCAAAACATCATATGAAAAATATTCACTTTTCCTGTAGGACCAACTTCATCCACTGTTCTTGTAACCGCTACGTGAGGTGTGTGATCCCGAGTGAAGCTTTCTATCGGTAAATCCTTCAGAATAAATCTGAAATAAATAACATGTTGAATAGTAAGACGATTTCATATTTATGCATAAATGTTGTTAATACTCACAAAATCTAATTTAGAGCCAAATATTACGTCGCATAAAGACAAGTTTTCTAAATTTGGCCATTAACTCTAGGATACCTTAAGCGACATCGAAGTTATCAGCTCAAAGCAACCCGCCTCAAAGGACGCAGAAAAAAGCTAATTCGAACAATATTTTATAACTTAATGTTGCCTAAACTCCTCCAGTACCACAAAGTTGAATTCCTAAAATGTTGGATTTGCAAAAAGTTGAATTTGCAGTATGTTGAATATTAAAATGTTGAATTCCCATAAAGTTGAATTCTCTATACGTCCAAATGGCATGAAGTTGAATTTGCAGTTTGTTGAATCCTAAAATGTTGAATTTGCAGAGAGATCATTTTGCGGTATGCTGAATCTCAAAAAGTTAAATTTGCATAAATAAGAATTACAGAATTACGGAACGGTAGCAAGGGTCCCGAGCGATACATTAATAGCTGATAGATCCATTGACGTACAAATAGGAAATAAAACCGATATTCGTAAAAAAAGTCACTTTGTATGATGTACCATGCAAGATTAAAAAAAACCGAGTTTTACCACTCCATAGGAATCAGGGTAGGTCATTCCTCAAAAAGTTTATCCACGGCAGTTTTTGTCGTTCTCCTGTCGATGTCGTGCAACTCGAAACTTAATAAATGTAATAGCAACCAGGGGCCCCCCAACTAGCAAAATTTCGTCATATAATCGTCGCGGAAACGTAACATATTCAGGCTTTTAGCTTATGAAATTGGTCATAAATACGTAATAATTACGTTTATGTAACGCGATTTGGGCCCATATTACTCAGCTTTTTAGCCATATAAAAGCCATTTAGCTGAAACTGCCACCACTTATTAGTCATATAATAATCATCGCCGTGACCACTTTATAGCTAACTAGCTGTATAATAGCAACTTATATAGCTTTTATATGATTGTTAATCATATAAGAGCCATATAACCGTTGAGTTAGTTATTTACTCATCATATAATTGCTACTTATATGTCAAATTTGTGGAATAAAAGTGTCCAGCGAAACTAAACAGAAGACGGATTGACAACTTGCTCGTGCATATCATTTTGTTAGTGCTAGCTGGTGTAAACAAAATTAAATCACTTAATGCCGTTGAGTATGTTTTGACAGAGCTATCTAAGTAATATATGACCATGTTATAATTGGCATTATAAATTTTACCTAATGGTGAAAATGTATTGCGAATACCACTTTACTGATAAAGTATACTATATTTAGTAGTAAATAATGAACGCGCCACTTTAATTATTAGTTATTACAATATAAATTAAATAAATATTTTTAATTATTGCGAAGGAAACTACTATATGACATGTATACGATTAACATATCATATAACTGCTTCGTATTAGTTCTTATATAGCAAGTTTAGTGGTTTAAGCGCCATGACACCTACAGGTAGATACGTTAATCATATAAAAGTAACAGCTGAAACCAAAAAGTTCTATAATAGCAATTATTTTTCCATTTACTCGAGCATAGGTCATATAAGATGTAATTATTCGACAAATAGTCAAGTAAGCGTCATGTAAAAGCAGGTTACTCAGTATTAATCTTATATGACTCTTTAGTCATAAAAGATGTCGAGATGCTGAATAAAACACTCTTATAAAACAAGATATATAATTAGCTGTTATATGACTTCATTCACAATGGTCATATAATAGCAACTGCGTTACGTTTACTCGACTTTTTCTCACAAGTCATAAGTCAGCCATATAAGTTTTTGCTACTCGGCAAAAAAGTCATATAAGCGTTTTATAAATGTGTCTTTTTCAGCAACTTCTTATATGACTCTTAAGTCATATAAGAAAGTCGTATAAACGTGTATATGACATCTTATACGACTATTATGCTATTGCTGTATAAGTTGGCTTTATACGACAGGTACTGTGTAATTTGCGTTTATATGACTTTTATACGACATATTGCTGTATAAGCTGGCTTTATACGATAGGTACTGTGTAATTCGCGTTTATATGACTTTTATACGACTTATTAGCTTAGTAAGCTCGATGTTATATGACTGTTTTGCTAGTTGGCCATTTCTCGAAAGCTTGTAATACAAGCGGAAGTCTTTATTTAATTAATAGTGTCAAAAAGAGACTTCCACTTGCATTACAAATTACAAGCTTTTGAGAAATGGGCCCCAGAGATTTGTATTGTAATGCGTCCACTACACGTCTGCGGATGGGTCCGCGGACGTCGGCATATGCATCCGCAGACGAATCTTCACCAACCGTCCACATGTCTGTTGATCGTTCAGTCTGAGTACAATATCGTCAGACGCTACACGCGAGAAAGATGGACGTTATAACTATAGCAGCCGCACGACGATTTAAAAAATACCCTATTTTATTGAGCCCGTTTACGTGCGCCAGTTACGTAATGCGTCATGGGCATCTTATTAAAATACGTAATAAATGACTTTAACTGTAATTTTTTTTATTGTCTTGGTGGTAAACCAGGGACTTGCATGCATGCATTCGCATTGGTAGACGGCGGCCGACTGTCGGCGCGTCGGACGTGTGGTGCGGGACGATGCTGGACGCTCGCCCTTGAGCCCTTTGATCCGGGTCACAAATACCGACAACAAGCGGATCTGTGGCGGACACGTCCGCGGACGTCAAAACCTACCGCAGTTGACCAAATCACCCCCTCTACACGTCCGCGGATGCATCCGGCGATGACGTCCGCGGACCCATCCGCAGACGTGTACCTAGTTGAGGCATCAGGACCACAAAATTGAATTCCTAAAATGTTGAAATCTCGGAATGTTGACTTTCCCAATATGTTGAAAGTCTACATTTTGAGAATTCAACGTTCTAATATTTCAACGTTATAAGAATTCAACATTTTGCGAAACTGAAAAAAACTAACATTTTGGGAAAGTCAACATTTTGGGATTTCAACATTTTAGGAATTCAACTTGGTGGTCCTGGAGGCCTAAACTGTCGCTTAACTTTTCCCCGTCCATATAATATGATCCTGGAATTTCCGAACAAAACCTTTGCTAACCTACTGGCTGCCTGAATGCTATAACCTTCAGGAGAAGCGTTATTTTACAAATGTTCTTTTCTTAAATTTCTATTTTTTATTTCAATAAATCCAATTTATGCAATGATCATATAAAACAATGTCTCAATTTGCCCAAACATTTTGTATGTAAATTCGACGCAAACCAACCGATGGGCTATTTGAATTTCTGTTGCCGGGATTCATTTGCAATTTATTCAATTTAAAACTTTCAGGTTTTTTCGCAAATATGTAGCGCGCATATTTTGTTTCCGAATGTTGTGGTGCAAAGTAAAGAATATAAAGTAGAAATATTATTAGTTTTAAGCAATTAATAACATTAACATTCACATACATGCGCAAGTTCGTTTTGATCGACGATGAAGATTTCGGTGAATGCACTGGAGCAATATTAAATCAACACTGTGGCCTATGCACGAGTAATTTCAAACTATTAGAATGTGTCCCACATATTGATATTTTTTATTCTACATACTGTGATCATGATCATAGATTTTGAATAGTCAAGTCTTACAAGACAACTGTTAAAAGGGTGATACGCTTCGGTAAAACAGATCGGTGATAGGTACTTAGCTTTAAATTCGCTTCAAAATTTTGTAGGTCGCTTCGAGATCAAGTAAAAATCACTTCAAACGTATTGATGATATTTTTATTAGTGTAATCAACGTCCACGATTTGTTTTCTAAACTTTTACACAGCCCTACGCAAAACAAAACTAACAAATGAACAATCTAGATACCGCTGGAGTACCGAGACCCTGAAAGATCTAATTGCTACCATGATCTCTAATTACAATTTAGATTAGGTTCTACTTGTCAGATTTTGACAAATTATATGGAACTGGCACATCGCGATTCAGATAAGGTCCTAAACAATCTCATTAGTAGATCATGGTAGCCTGTCGGACCGCCCTAGGAGTACCCAACTGGCGTGACGATGACGTGGCGTAGAACAGGACAAAATGGCGCTCTCTGTTATCAGAGACCAAAATTCTGTTTGGGACTCTGAGCCAGTGAAGTGAGTAGTAGTAAGTAAGTATACTAACAGCAATACTGCGCGATGTATCCCTAGCTGCTGGCCCGAGTCTTGAACATGCACTTGCACAGGGCATACGCTGCGCTCACGCACACAACCTTCATCCGGCAGTGATACAAGACGAATGCTGTCGGAACTAAAGTCCGAACTCTGCAACAGTTCATATCATGGTACAGCCCTCACAAGTCGACCTAAGTCCCAAGATAAATTCAATTACTACATAGTACCTCGTCATAATGACCGCCGCGTGATGATGGTAGAGAAAAATACATTTGACACCATACAAGAACTTTGCAGATTCGTAAGTAGGGTGAAAATGACATGATAAAAGCAGGACAATATAATATATAACGCGTAAATAACTGTTTATAAAAATAAGTATTTATAATTCAAACGAACAAATCATGGCACAATCCCTTACTGTGAAACGAACACTTGGTTGTGGTTACCTAAGCAAAATATAAATTAGTTCAGTAGAAACAAAATTTTCTGGCTCCGTTCCAACTTTTGGAAATTTCAAATAATTCGGACCGAGAACAAACAGGACGTCCTGGGTATAAAATGCAGTTGTAGCGGATGCAACATATATGTAGTTGTTTTGTGAACCGGCACCTCGCTCACGTAAATATTTGGGGAAATGTCAAAATAATCGTTAAAAATCTTGTTTCGTGTAATTTTACAATGATTTTTTTTTCGCGAAATAGACAAGAATTCGAGGGCTGTGCCGAAAGTTTTTAGTTGCTCCGGTTCTATTCATGCGATTCGAATAAAAGTTACACCATTTTGAGGGATATTTTAATGCAGCTTCAGGCGCTGTACATTTCTTTTAACAAAATAATTAGACTTTTAATTATCTTGTTTCACATGGGGCTGATTTTTCAATCCCTTTATAAACCTATTCGTTAGATCCTATTCTAAAATCATCAGTCAAAAAAAGACAGGACTAACATTTATTTGACAGGTATACTGTTAACTGGGAATTGAAAAATCAGTCCTTAGACGTGTCGACCCTTACTCCAATGATCATGATAAGCGGCTATTTTGATAGTTTTCTCATGAGATAGCATCTCTTATTAGTTTTCTCTAACATGAGTGGCTTTTAAATGTATTTTATTTTATAGGTGCTACTAACTCATTGAAGACATTTTACGTTATTTTCGCATGGAAATTATGTTGTTTGCTTTAGTTTAATCGTTATAAGTTCCAAAAACAACATAAATATTTAGATAGAGCATTCGCATGTTTATTATAAAATCATGCCGTTACAACTGCATAACCTCTCTGCTTTTAACTGGTATAGAATGCCCAATGACATTAAATTCTCCTTTTGTATTTTAAAAGTTTTCTTATTTGTCCCATAAAGATATCCCCATTATTCTTAGACGTCTCCTAACTAAGCAAGCCGCTAAATGATGTTTGTCCCTTTTGGTTGTATAAGACCAAAAGGGACAAAAAATACTTAGCCCTCAATTTGGCAAATTAAAAAAAAATCATGCGGTCCACGCCATTGTGTAGGGCAGAAAATTCGGTCTTAAAAAATACAAAAAGTCGAAGACTATGTTCATTTGTGACGAGCATTGCCAAATTAAGGATTAACGGCTTGTTACGTTTGCAGACGTTTATGAATAACGGGGTAAATAAATAAATAACCATTTAAAAACATAATAACTTTACTTCTTCTTGTTTTTGTTGCGTTCCGTCCGGATCATCTTCCATCTTATCACATGACTCCATATTAGCTATGTCTCTAGCAGCCTTAGCTCTAAGTGCTCCAGGGCAAAACTGATGGCCAGTTTCATTTTGCTGTTCTATTAAACTGGTTGATGAACATAACTCTTGCAAACAGGAGCAGACGCCCCATGGTCGGAGCTCCCAGTAAAATGAGTATATAATTGGGCTGCAAAATAAAAGGGCAATATTACCTATACTCGTAATTGTATTGCCATAATCATTGGTCCATGTACGCCCTTCTCGGCCTTCCTCTTTTCGACTATACTATACGATATATCAAATGTAAAGCAACCTTTTTCCTTTGTATTTTCATGGAATAGTTCGAATTTATATTCCTGTCTTAATCCACATCAGACCAATGGATATTGGAGCTCGTTGTGGCAGCAATATTATTTTGGACATTTCCGTAAAAATACGAAAGCAAATGATTATGCACTACATCAGCATGCCTATCCAAGAAATAATATACGATAAGCGAAAAGTGATGAATGTGTGAGAATGACATATTTGAACCAAAAATCACGTGACCCTTTCCATACATTATGATCACGTGTTTTTTTCGTTTTAATCTGATCATTACTGAATAATTTATTTCCAGGTGGTGAGTGAGTGCATCTTACAAATGAAAATGATGTCGATGGATGTAGACAACTTACCTATTGTTATGTACATGCAATGTGGCAGTCAGAGGACGACCCGGAAAAGCAGTGCCCAAGTTAATGTAATACTCGCATTCAGGATCATCTTCACTATTTATATCGTAGTCTTTCTCATGTGCCTAAAATATACAAAATACTATAAAGTGTACAATCGTCATCAGATATATCGTAGCGTCCGCAGGGTTCAAAATATCAGAACACGCTTCTATCGTTATGCCAATAAAAGCGTGTTCAGATATGTGAACACTCCGGACGATATATACTGTTGGCGACTGTACCAACAAAATGTCACCGAAGGTTGGTCGTCGTAGTTTTTGGATTAGGCACTGGTCCCACCAAAAGCGAGTTAGCGATTGATAGCTCGATTATGATAACAAACAGAAGTTGTTCGCTCCTGTGTAAAGTTGATAGATACGGCGACATTTAGTTCACCGCTGAACTAGTAACTATACTAGCGAGCGAGTAGTTACAAAATATCACCGTGTCATTCTTTACACGGGAACAAATTTTTTTTTTTTTATAGCCGAGCTATCAATCATTAACTCTCTTTTGGTAAAATTTGGTTCTTAGGTGGGTAACAAGCAAGCTTTAACATCCGTTTTGTAAAAAAAAGCTATTCAAATACATTTACCATTATTTTTTGCCAACCGTACAAAATTACCTGAATAGAAATATGCGCAGGCTCATAATGCAAAGCGTCAGCGACCAGATGAAATTCTCTGACTGTAGCCGTAGATGATATGAGTCTGACGTTAGCACTATGAAAGCCAGGTTCTGTGGCATGGCAGCGGACAGTGCCTCGCGTGATACCACCTCCGGCCCACCATGCTGGGTAGATGGTAAAGGGACCCGTTTTTAAGGCTCCTTCAGCAGTTAATTCCTAAAAAAGTAAAATTTTATTGTTACTGAAAAAAAGATAGCTTCCAGATAGCCAAGGTTGATAATCACCTCGCTTATGAAGCTAGAGTGTAGTATAGAGTAAATCCCGCTGAGTGCATTATTTGTGTATTTATTTATCACAAAACAACACAACACGTGTCGTTGCTTGGTACCCACATCATAAGCCTGTGGGACTAGGTCGATTTGTGCAAGATGTCCCGGGATATTTATTTCTTTAATTGATGGCATCCTAGCTAATCAATAGACATTCGACTGCTAAACCATCTATTATCGAGTATTCGAATAGCTTTGGTATCAGTTAAAATTGTAATTTTCCTGATAAATTATTAACTGTACTGATTTGCAAATTGCGGGAATTTCCAGTATCCTTACAAAAAGTCTTAAGCGTATTTAGTGTGTATAATACCTTTGGTATGCAATTTTTCACCTTTTGTGTCAAATACTAGTTCTAACTTACCTGTACTCACTTAAATTACCTAAACCTTACTTAAGCATTTTTAATAGTGTCCGCAATTTACACATCAGGAATTTATCACATAATGATTTAATGATAATATCTCTTACCTCAATATTGTATTCCATCCAAGCGTCTTCGGTGAGGATAAAGAAGGAAGCGTGCGTTTCTTCACATTTTAACGTCAAGGACGCATAATGCTCGTCTCCTAGTAGTTTAGACCCTAAATCTATAGTATCTCCATTATTTTCCGAGATTCTAAAGGCCATAATGTCGGAGCAGGTGAATGATAATGTGTCCCTATTGTGCACGAAAACTAAAATAAAAGATTGCAAATTAGCAAATCAACTCTTTATTTCAATGTTAAACACGACCGATACGATAATTCTGTCGGATATATTTATCCAGGGTTTGTAAAACAGTCCGTTAGCTATTTTCTAAAACAAAGCGCATAACAATGTTAACTCACTGTGCATCTCAGGCGGCTCCATGTAACAAGCTATGGGTACAACCAAACCTCTACCCAAAGAGGTGCGTATACGCAATTCGTCGTCGAAAGCACGTACATCGCTCGGGAAAAACTGTATCTGCGGACAAAAATGGATATCAACATAAATAAGTAAACATTTCTGTGGTCTTAATGAAAAAGGGTATTTTTCCTCAAAGCTTATGAAAAAGGATATCATCATTAGGCTTTTTGACATCTTTATCAGATGATTTTATGCAGTGTTATTGTGACAGTATTTGGAATGGCTAAAAAGCCCGATGCGGGAGCGACAGTAACGTGCGCAAGATTGACATTTCAGCAAGGGGTCGTCCGGTGAATGAGTTGTAGATGTGTCCGCTTTCTCATTATTGTGTGTCCTATTGAGTTTGGAAGCTAAAGCTTGAAACCAACTTTCCCCTATTAAGTAGAGAAGCTTTCTACCTATTATGATCATTTGCTTCTGGTTTACAGTTATATTATCTGCAAAACTAAGTGGCGAGTTAGGCAATAAAAGGCCTTCACCGTTATTTTTATGCGTAACGCTACCTACACTATTGGTTCATAAGGCCGTGCAGGTGTGAGAGAGATTGCACGATTCCGTTGATTTTATGATAAGCTACTTGCCACTTAATTTTGCAGATAGTATAGCAAGGCTGATACGGAGAAAAACGATATACTCGTTACTTCAATAGAAGTGCATAGGTATTATTAAAAAAACATTTGAAAATGGCCGGCGAGTTATACCCGTTATTACTAAGGCCACAGATTCTCTTGAGGTTTTGGGACTTAAAATAAAATCCCTAGAAGACTTTCTAGTGATTTTATTTTTAGCCCCAAAACCACACAGTTAATGGGAATGAACTTTTTATTGGTCACCGTGTATAAGGTACCTTCAGTTCGTTGGCTGACCCAGCCGTGATCCGTAAGCCACGGGAGCGAGATAGCTCTACTTTAAGCTCGCTTCGCTTCGGCAGTGACAGAGACAGACGGATTTCAGACTTCGAAACATTGACCAGGCGAATACGTTGCTGCCAAAAAAATCGTAAGTAAACAATACGATCTAATACAAATATAAAAACCGTTTATTCAGGGATCGAAAAATTTGAGGCTTTAATGAAGCACCGTTTTCCAAGGTGGTTAATGCATGATTACATTTTCTCGACTGACCTACTAAACTGTCCCTTCGAATATCAATAGTTTCTAATCAGTGCTACAAGCGTAAGTACTTAACACGTTCCACGTGCAGCTAAAATCTCACTTGCAAATCCTCGCACAAAATTTCAAGCATAACCTTGCAACAGTATTAGAAGTCCGCCAATATCAAATTTTATCAAAATATCACTTTTTACAGCTGATACATGCGGGTAAGTTAACGTAGCTTAGCTCGTACGTGCAAATTTTAAATTATCCCTATATTTAAATAGGGTCGTGCATAATATGTATCATCAGATTTTCTATGTCTATGTCTATATATTATTATGCTACATTCACGTATCATCAATACCTACCTACAAATGCATCACATGTGATGCATGCACAGGGAACGTGTTAACACATGTAATAATAATTAGGCTATATATAAGGTATATACATACACGTCGTTAGAAGTATCACGAGACATAATAACACAGCAATGTACCTATGATGGCATTACTTAAAAAAAATTAAAATACCCTAAATAATTATTTATACGTATAGTAAGGCACTTCTACGAGCATTTCAACCTCTGTGATTTCGATAGCAGCAACAAGAATCCTGTGAGAGTTGCATGCATTTTTTGGCTTATCTTGGTAAAGTTATGTCGTCGGGTAATAATGCTGCCATCAAAGTCACGACGGTCAAAACGATCGAACGAGTAATGGCTGGGCATTTCAGTCATTACTTTTAGAGATAAATTTGGGGTTTTCAGTATATTTTAATGGTGTATAAATACATAAGGTAAGGTGGGATAAGATGAAACGGTTTATTTAATGGGGTAAGGCAAAAAGCTACCTGTATACGCTGTGCCAGAAGGACGAGTTTTTGTCTTACCCCATTAAAAGAACCGTTTCGTCTTACCCCACCTTACCTAACTTATGTTTTTCAAAACTCCATTTTGTAAAGCATTTAAGTACTTCTAATTAACATGAGGTGCTTCAATAAACTCAATAACTGAATCAATAATAGAATGCCTAAAATTATTAAACGGTACAATAAAGGAGTGTATTGAATCCTTGAAAGCTTTTAATATTAAGTGCGTTCTTGTCTTTTTAGAAAAGGCTTTTAACGAGCACTTGTAACAAAAAACCAGCGGTGAAATACAATGTCAAAAATAATGGCCATGTTGCGTTTTATTTTACTTACTTGAGTTTTATTTAAATTTAATTTGGAACTGACAAAAAAACAAGGATTCTGTAAAAAAAACATGTTCAGATATTGTCTTCAAATGTTATAGATAATGGGAAGTGGAGAGTCAATCACCTGCAGGAAACTCGCACAGTTTTAACTAATGTTCTACATAGAAATACACAAAATGAAAGAATCTTAACATTTTGACAGCCATTGGTGGCGATACAGGGGATTCTGTTTCATTACAGCCAAATGTCATAATACCATGTTCTTAGAATGCCACATTGTTAAAACAGATTAGCAGTAAAATGTCTAAAATTGCAAAAAAATCTACTCATTTTCAGAACATCAAAATACCAAAATTTTACATCTAATATCCGAAATGTGTTAGGTTCATAATGAGCAAAATTAAAAATGTCAGTTTCTCAGAATACCTTTTACATTGTGTTTTATTATCAACTTTAACATTAAGGTAATGAATTAATGCTAACTTTTTATGAAAAACTAAATTTAATTCAGTTTTGGATGGATACTGCATTTCAGGCATTTTGAGAAAGTGAAGTTTTGGTTTTAAGTTAATTTGGCTTTTAGACATTTTGGGAATACTTCAATTTGAGAAGTAGATTTAAGTAATTTCAAGTTTTAGACATTATAAGATTAATCTGTTTTGGGATATCGACGTTTTAGGAATACGGTATTATGATATTTGGTTGTAGCGTATTACTAGGAAGGACGTCAAATTCTCTTAATTACATGCGATCATGTGACAACCGCGTGCTGATGGCAGAAATAATATATTTTGCTACCTCTTCAACTCTTTCCGTGAGTGTCGTATAAGTTGACTTAGGGATTGAAGTGTCACCATTCGTTTATAGAAGACTGATGGATGATAGGCGGCACCATCATCATAGTGGACACGTTACTGCAATTGCCAACCCGCTTGCCCAGCGTGGCGATTGTGGGCATTTACCTCCTAATCCGCCAATACGCATAACATAATTAATGGGAGAGTCCTACATCCACCCGTAGACTGAGATAGGCTGATGATGTTGTGATATGGGGTTACTGACATGACAAATTTCAAGGATTAGCTTTCAAAATGATAATAGGAACTTCAATGTGGCAATAATTGGCGGCTGGCCAGCTATTTGCGGGTTGAGCTGATAATTTATTTCTTGTTGATTATTTTTGAGGTTGAATTATTTTTAGTATTATAATTATTGTGAAACTATTAACTATGATAGTGAGACTGATGAACGATTTGTATTGTACTTACACATACAAATCCCCAATTTGTACCTTTATGACTATTACTCATGAAATCAGATGTTCGTACTAAAGATATTCAGGTGTTATCTTAGCTTTAAGTCCTCTTATATGTGTGTCTACGTGTGTCATGTTGGATTGACAGGTCAGGAAATTGGGCTGAATATCGAAGGGATCAAACGATCTCAGACATTCCAAAATACTCTCAGAAAATATTCCTGCAATTTCGAGACATCATAATGTAAAGCAACTGGTAATGGCATAATATTCGGTTGGTCGCTTTGGCACTGACACAACGCAATAAGTAATAATACTCTCACGTAATTGAAATTACCTAGTTTAGTTACAAAAATTTGCTCCTAACTCCAACAGTTCCCGAAAATAAAATTCAGATAGGACATAATCTTATCTAGGCATTAGATAATTCAGTAATACACTTAGTAAAACTCTGGTTGAGAGTGCTAAAGACCAGTATACGGTACATATTACCTAATATAACACTATGTGCTTATAATGGAGAAAGAGAGATGCTTCGATATAATAATTGATTCAAAAAATTAAGTGTCATCGCCAACACACTAACTGTACGACCATTCGTAAAAAGTGCCACAAATGTTCTATGTTGGCATGACTGCCTCTACTGCAGACTGCCTGCAACCACGGGTGTAACGTCATGCCCGAAACGTCAGGATAATGTTAAACGTAAGTTTACGTGACTAAGACCGACCACCTTACCTTTGTGAAATTGGCTGAGGTTTTTAATAAACAAATAAACACCATTACAAAAAAAAATAAGATAGTTAATGTCCCCTACTCATCTTTCCATTCCTAGTGCCGTTAGTATAACGCAGACTTATTTGTATTCTATTGTATTTTGTATTATTTTTATTTACCTCTAAGGTCTGAAATTGAATTGGAGATCAAAAATGTAAACAAATGGGATACCACCATAAAAAAATAATCGCGAGAGGTGGGTAATCTAAAATCATTGAAATACTTTTAAAAAATACGCATTTACAGTCACTGACGGTACGTATAGTTTTTAAATATTTGACTAATTTTTAATACCATATATTATTTTTTTAATGATATATTTCTCTAGTTTTAATAAAATGTAGAGTATTTAATTTATACTACTGGCAATGATAAGAAGTTTTAAACATTTGGTTCGCAGTTATTACAATGTACTGAAAAAAATCCAAACAAGATGGTGCTCCAAATGACTTTTTTATGAATTCATAAAAACTCCTAAAGCATTACAAAGTACATGAATACAGATTTTAGTATTTTTACCTACAAATCAATCATTTTAATTTTTTAATAGAAATGGATTAAATTGTAACTATAGATGAAGACTGGAATTCGCTCCCCGACTATTCTAAAGATTAAAGTAACACGACATTGGTTTTCAAACATTGATTATGTTGATTATTTACATCATTCTAGTAAATTTTCTAGGTATTATTTTTGTAATCAGGAACCGTGGACACTCAGCCGTATGTTTTTTTATAATCATGTCCAAAAATATGTTACTAATTGTGATACTTGTGTATCGAACATACTTTGACTTTCGCGTATCTACACCTAAACATCAAGCATTGTCTTCGGTTTAGCACCTGTAAGGATAGTTTGTAAGTGTGCAAATAAATAAAATAAAATAAATAACCCATCTCAAAATGCGAAGTTAATTTATTAAGTTAAAAAATAAAAAGTTTTATACCCCTGGAATGTCACTGTAACATTGAATTTATAATGTCATGTCATTGTCATAGATTGTTTACATTTTTGATCTCAAATTCCATTTCAGAGCTTACATGTTGATTGTTAATAGTGATTTTATTTTGTATTCCCATTTGAAAATGATAATTATTGTATTTAAATTACAATAAACCTGACAATCATCATCATCAGCCTATGATAGTCCACTGCTGGACGTAGGCCTCTCCTATTAACTATGCGTATAGACGCATTAGATGATAAATGCCCATAATCGCCACGCTGGGCAAGCGGATTGGCGATCGCAGTAATGTGTCCACTATTATGACGCTGCTGCCCATCAACAATCTTTTATTAAAAAATGGTAAGTGACACTTCAATCCCTTAGTCGACTCTTACGACATCCACAGGAGGAGTTGGGGTGGTGACAAATGTATTCTTACTGCCGTCACCACACGGCACCTGACAATGTATGATTAAGACGAAAATAAATGAATATTATATGAATTTTCATCCTGCTCATACTCGCATATTGGTACGAGCGAGATATATAGAAAGCAAGTCCTTATAAACTCACGGCGACAGGTCATAGAAAGCACAAGGTGATCGTAATTATGGATGCAAAACTTTAACGAAATTTCAAAATTGACATATTTGACATTTGGGAACACTTTAGCCAAAAAAATACGATTGTCATTGAAAAATCTGTATCCAATTTTATTGGCTATCTCGGAATCATACAATATTTGGGTGTGTAGATATGTACATTTTATGGATGTTTCTGCTCATGTCCTACTGGCAAGTTTCGTTAAAGTTTTGCACCCAAAGCTTCGATCACTAGTAAGCACCCTGGGGCCTATTTCTCGAAAACTTGTAACTTGTAATACAAGCGGAAGTCCTTATCTAATTAATAGTATTAAAAAGTAACTTCGATTTGTATTACAAGTTACAAACTTTTGAGAAATGGACCCCTGGTCACCCTGGTGTAAATGTTTTCATAACGTTAGCAGCGTTACAGAGTTGTACCTACAGCAATAGAGAGGTTGTACGCCAGAAACAACTCGGGGATTGTTATTTCAAATTGATTTCTTTCATAATAAGCTTCTATCTTACCGTATGAGTATGTCCCAGTCTGAAGTTTACGAAGGAAATTTGATCTGGAACGCAGTATACATATTCGGGCAGCGGCGCTGGTATTTCTTTTAGCGAAAGGGCTTCGGGCTTCCAAAACACCATTTCACCGACACTGATAACATACTTATTTTAATTGTTATCAATTTGGCATACACGTTTATTTTGAAATAAAATTACTTATCCACTCACTTGCTTCATGTGGTTTTTGTTACATGTCATCACTCTTATTTTACATAGACATAGAATCTATCGCAAAAATCAAAGCAAGTGAGTGATTATAGCGCAAAAGCCTTCCTCATACTCGTATCGCCGGTTGATAAGCAAAGCTCAAGAAGTAACAGAAACCTACTTGAAATAAAGCTCGAATCTCAGTTCTAAACAATACTTACTGCTACAGGTATTAGGCTGCGGCTCCATTGAGGCGGAGAGGAGCGGAGATGTGCAAAATTGACCAATAGGGATGATGACTGTAGTTAAAATAAATAATTTAACATTATGCACGACATAATACACGGAGAAAATATTACTAAGATGTAGATTGCAGTATTTTTTGTACAGAACTTCTATTTAATAAATTGAAAAGAACTTAAAAGAGTAGGTCATTTGACAGTACTCAAACGTGACGTCACTTTTGAGTATTTCATATAAAATTCCATAGTGGTGATCGTTTTGACAGTTTGAAAAAAGATGCTGATTTGATTTGCCAGTCATCATCCCTATTACATTCTTCAAATAGAATTCGAAACACTGTGATGCGGTCTCATTGCCCAATTTCACACATCTCCGCTCCTCTCCGCCTCAATGGAGCCGCAGCTTTATACTGAGTTTTGGTTGTCAGCCGATGAAATCATAGTGCAAAAGGCTTCCTCATATTCATATGATATGCTTCCACTGACCTTTGATTCGGGTGATTGTTCACCTATACAAAGAAATACGAGCGTAAGAAATTTCAGCATGAATTGTTTTAGTATGCTACATCCTCACTGATGGCCGCCTGACAAGAGACAGGCCAAAGAGGTGATAGCGGGACGACATGGACGCGTATGACAAAGAGTAGAGGGATCTGACGCTAGATTGGGACGACTGGTGGCGGAAATGGGAGGCTTTTGCCCGGTAGTGGGACATCAAATAAGCTGTATAACTAAAGTTTATTTGTGTAAATGAACATTTCTCACACGCGTCTGTTAGAAAGTTAGATTTTATTTCAAACCTGTAAGTCTGTCTGGACCGCTCATCAAGACCAATAGTTTTAAGTGGTTCATGCATTCTTGTTTCAACTGGTTCCTTATAGCTGAAGTCGCAGGAACTTTTATTCAGTATATTCTGGACCCAAAGGCTCTTGTTACCTGTCAAAACATGGATTATTATTTGTAATCTTTATTGTAAAATTGGTATTTACATTGTTACCCAGTGGCAGTGTATCTTTTAAGATGGGTGAATCAACTTTTTTCTGTCTGTTATTGCCATGGTTACGGTCGCCTGAGTCACGCTGGTTTTATGCAAAATAACGATACTTAAATAATACAAACATGCATATAGTGCATGTTTATAGGTGGCCCATTAATGAACGGACTTTACACCACCAGAAAAATGCATGTTTGCATAGTTTAAGTAGCAGAATTTTGCATTAAAACCAGCGTGACTCAGGCGACCGTAACTATAATACATACTTTTTGACCCACTTCTTGTATTTTTTTAAAGACAATGTTTTGCAAGAACAAACTGCTTATTTATTACTTATCTGACTTGAAAGCAAGGAAGTATTCGTCTTTGCTGTGTAATGTTTATAAATAATCTCCTTAAAATTATCCAATTTTAAGTAAGAGGGTACTCATAACAACGCGTTTCTCTAAAAGTTAATACATTTGGATCACGTCTTCGAAATTGATAAAAATTGGTAGGCTGGTCGAGTAAATGATGTTGAACAAGATACAATACATTTCCCAAAAGGTCCCAAAATGTTTGTACGAAACGTCCCTTCTTTGTTACCTAAAATGTATATGGTATAGGAATCTGGTAGCAAATACTGAAAAGTCTATACAAACTTCCTTTGATATTTTGGGATATGTGGTGTATCTTGCTCAGCATCATTGAGCAAGAGGATTTTTATCAATATCGAACACGTGATCTAAATGTACAAACTTTTTGAGAATGGCACAACAATTTCATGTCACAAAATTTATGTTTTCTGCGCGGCGGCGTATAATTATCTGAATGTGTACTGTAGTACTTGCAGTAATGATACCAATCTCTAACGCTCAGTCGCAAACGAAACGCAAAATGCGAAACAAAACGAGTGATAAGGGGAGTAAACTAAAATTACACTTAGTGACTGGCATTTTGGCTACGCACCCTGAAAGTAGCAAGTTATCGCTGTTGAAAATGTTTACCTCGAATTTCATCCCAAAGCTTCAACATCTATCAAACTTGGTGATAAGTTTCCGGTACTAAATTATCTCAGTCCAATACATAGTCTAAGAGCATGCTGATTTTGTACAAGTGCAATTGCATTACATAAAAAACAATATGGCCAGGAAATAAGTCATAGCAACACTGCTACAGCTGTAGAACATGTAATATGTGAATGTTTTATTAGCTAACTGTAGCAAAATTTTAATAAGATAATAAGTATTTTATAATAAAAAAAAATTTTTGCCTATATAATGTCCCACTGCTGGGCATAGGCCTCCTCTCATATATGAGAGTCAATGAACAATAAGTATTAAGATGTCAAAACTTACTTTAAGATATCCTAATCAATTATAATATCCAAAAATTGGTACCTACTCTTTTGATATTGCCTTTAACACAAACAGTAGACAACAAAGTATGGGCAGTGACTAGTATTCTGGAAACTATATATGTTCCTATGAATACATAGGGTAAATTGCTATTAACAGGTCACTCTCCAGTAACTGGACACTTACATAAAATGAATTATATGTGCTTAAAGTTACAATTCATTTTAAAACGATGTGTCATGTCAATGTCAATCACTCTCTCCCTATCAAAATGAATTGTAATTATAAGTGCATAGAGTTCATTTTTAAAATAAGATGGCCAGTTACTAAAGAATGGCCAGTTACTAGGAATTTACTTTTTTTTATTACTCCGAACTTAAATTGAAATTGCTTGTTTAGTTAAGTAGGGCAGATTATCAAAAAAATATTAAACACATCACACGACTTGACAGCATTAGTATTCCATTAGCATAGAAGAATCCATGGTTGTCAGTTTGTAAAGTAGGCCAGACTCACTGTTGTGTTAACAAACTGTTTTAAAATTGTACATCTGTTTGTGAGATTAGGACATACCTAGCATTGGCGTAACAAATGAGGCTATAAATAAGTAGTCGGTATCTTAGACTACCATTAAACAGAATTCGATATCAAATAAATTACTTCTCTTTATAAATATCAAAAACGTGCTTTGGCAAAATTTTGCAAGTTACTCATTGAAGATTATTTATGAATTCGGCCTTGGTTTTCATCCGTTAGATGGATAATCTGAGACGGGATTCGATGTTTTGAAATTGGTTCCTTTTTAATCTCATGTTTAAGTCATTCAGTAGGTCCATCTCACTTGTGGTTAACAATGATAAATTATTACATTTCTATCACATTTGCTTCCTAAGTACGGTATTTATAGCGTGCGTCGCGGAAGTTATAAAAAAGTGAATTTCTCTGGGGAGCTATAGAAACATTAGTAGGTTGTACAGTAGGTATACAGGGTGTAAAGGTTTCAGTAACGATGTCTTTTACACACTGTATAAATGGATGCGGCTGAATGCACCACACACACTAAGATTATTAACGACCCATTTCCCCATGGGTAATGATCCTTGTCAACCTTGACTGCTAGTAATGTACGCTTTCTAGTTACCATGTAACCTTCATCGCATGGAACTAAATTACTACATAAGGAAACCCTTTCTATTAAATAAAGGTCATTCTACCACGAACCACTTTGAGTATCATTGCTGCTCCCGTAACGTCAGTCACTTCATGGCGACCCTGCCAGGATCGCCAGAATCGCTACTTCATGGCGACTCTGCCAGTTGGGCTACTCGAGGTAGCCCACTAGCATCCACTATGTGACATTTCATAGAGATCCTGCCAGTGCGCCTTGCGCTGCACTGGCGGCGCGCTGCGCCAGCCAGAAAATACTACTCGAGATAGCCCACTAGTGACAACGATGCAGCCCACGCACCCGCCCAGCAAACCAGTATCAACGATGCAGCCCGCGCACCTGCCCAGCAAACCAGTGACAACGATGCAGCCCGCGCACCTGCCCAGCAAGTCAGCAGGCTCACAAGCTTCAAGAAAAATCCAGAAAAATGCCAGGCCATTGAAGCCATCATGCGCAACTCTAATAAACAAGAACGAGCAGTCTAAGCCAGATCGTCGACATTGAGTCACGAGCGCCAGATCCCGCCACGTCAAGCCACAGCCTACGAGTACCAGAGCCCTGAAGTCAACAGGTACAATGCTCAGCAGTATTCGCACCTAACATTTTTTTTTAAACGTTCAAATAGATTTAATTATGTAAAGTGAATACTTCATATCGCCAACAAATTTAATTAATTAGATAATGTACTAAATATTATGATCAAAATTTAAACGATATAATTATGACGAATTATCTTACAAAAAAATTGCTTGGATTCTGCGTATATTAAGAGACAGTATTTAATGTTTGATATTATTATTAACAGAAAATTATTTCAGTAACAAAACGCTTGAAAACGAGAGCATTTTTTTTTATGTACAGTAGGTATACAGGGTGTAAAGGTTTCAGTAACGATGTCTTTTACACACTGTATAAATGGATGCGGCTGAATGCACCACACACACTAAGATTATTAACGACCCATTTCCCCATGGGTAATGATCCTTGTCAACCTTGACTGCTAGTAATGTACGCTTTCTAGTTACCATGTAACCTTCATCGCATGGAACTAAATTACTATATAAGGATGTGATTTAATACTATTTTTCTCAAACTTAAGTACTACGGAATGTTGATGTTACTTACTTTAAATTAAACCCGGAAACACTATGTATCCGGTGTCACGTGCTAAGATGATATGTAAAGAGATTTCATGTATTTGTTTCACACCTAGGACTGCAAACAAACTGTCTTTTGTTTTGAAACGTCAAATTGTGATGTGACAATAGGTCTTGACATTCAGCCACAAAAAAAAACTTAGAACTATACCACCACCAGTTAAAAAGATACCTCTAACAGTTAAAAAGTTAGGCGCGAATGTTTTTTTAATGTTTTACGATCCTGTACTATTGGTTTATTTACAAATTAAATAGTATGGTTCGGCGAAATCAGTTCCTTTCATTTCATGTCAAGTTTGAAAAGTTAGAAAAGCACTGTACAAATCTCGGCGAGAAACAGGGTTACAGGCCGCGTATCCCTATCTGACCTCAGTTCCTTCGGCCAGATACTTGGCCTGTAACCCTTCGTTTCCCGTCCTCTATAGTAATGTACTATTATCCTAAATCTTATTTTCTTGCTCGCAAGTGTGATGAAAAACAATGTATTCATCACGGTCAGTAAGTGGATGACAAATTCGAGTCGTTAAATGTAGTCGTTATTACTTCTAACAGACTTCGTTAGTAAAACCGTATTTGCCTCCCAAGATAAACAATGTGCTATATTGGCACAAGCAACGCTTCGAGAGCAGTCAAATTGAGATCTATTTGTGAAGTTACGATATCGTTTTATTAGGGTTCCGTAGCCAAAATGGCAAAACGGAACCCTTATAGATTCGTCATGTCCGTCTGTCCGTCTGTCCGTCTGTCACAGCTGATTTACTCGGAAACTATGAATGCTACAGTAACGAAATTTGGTAAGGATATGTGTTGTATGAACCGCTACAGGATTATGATACTAAATTGTAAAAAAAACCATTGGGGTGGGGGCCCTCCATACATATAACTGAGGGATAGAAAAAAATATTTAGTTGTATATAAGCGTGTGGGGTATTAATAGAAAGGTCTTTGAAAATGATATGAAGGTTTATAAATCTTATCTTTATTTAAGCAAATCGTTTTCGAGATACCAGCTCTCAAAGTCTGAAAAATGTGTCCCCCCCCCCTCTATTTTTTAAACTACGCGATATAAAATTCAAAAAAAAATATATGTTAAGCACATTAATAAACTCTATCAACGATTTTTAGTTTGATTAAATTATCTCCTATAGTTTTTGAGGTAGGTTGATTTAACTGTTTTTTTTAAATAATAAATTGATAATGGTACGGAACCCTTCGCGCGTGAGTCCGACTCGCACTTGGCCGGTTTTTTTATTTAGAATCAATCATCTGGACACAGTAGTGTTAAGAGATTAAACAGAAAAAACAGTGTGTCTTATATTCAAAATAGGTCGTTTAGGTTGATCAAAACAAACTAGGTCGCTGCACCCGTCGAGTAAGTAAAATGTTAAATAAACGAACATAGTATTAATAATAATATGATAAGTTGTACAACACAGAAAAAATCTCAAAAGGGTATCTATGTATCGGATTTGCTTACTGGCATCAGATAGAGGCAATCCATCTAAGTCCTCAGGGTAGGCAGCGCATAGGCAATTTTTTGATCACTATGTCCATGGGCCTCATTTCCTGCTTTCCACCAGGTGGGCTGAGAGCTTAGTTGTCTACCTTCGTCACATAAAAAAAAAAACGAAATCCCCATGCAAGTCTATCAAAAGACCGGGACTTAAGCCGTTTAAGTAGAGATACAAACAATACTTTTTAATTTCATGATACATAACAATAATTTGATACTCTCATAACATTTATTTACGAAGTATCCAAGTATTAGCCTATATCAGTCTACTGGTGGACATAGGCCTCTACTATTACCTATGCGTATATGTATAGACATTAGGAGGTAAATGCCCATAATTGCTACGCTAGGCAAGCGGATTGGCGATCGCAGCAATTTGCCACTATGATGACGCTATTGCCCATCATCAATCTTCTATCAAAGAATGGTCAGTGCCACTTCAATCCCTTAGTCGGCAGTCGGCTCTTAAGGTACCCGCGGGTATCTTAAGAGCCGACTGAGGGATTTTGACAAAATGTATTGTAAGTTGGGGTTTTGACAAATGTATTCTTACTGCCATCACCACACGACCTATAAAACTTCTAACTACATTGTATACATGGCGATTTATTTTGTGTATTTACAATAACATCAAAGACTCAAACTAGCCTCTGACTGTGACCTAAACGGGAACTTATGTTCACAATATGATATTAAACCACGGAATACATATTAATCCAACGCGCTAGTTGGACAGGCCTGATTAAACATTATTTATAAATCTATTTAACGGGAGCATTCCACACTAAGAGCAGCTATAGCCCTCGGTTAATTTGTGTGATAATCGCAGCGTTATGCTGCGTTAGACGCATGCAATCAATGCAATGGGTTTTTGCTTTAGCTTTAGGGTTGAAAACGCAGAAAATCTGAAACGCTGCGATTAACGTACAAACGAGTGCATTAATATATAAACACATTTGTAAGGGATCAGTATGGAGAAGTGTATATACACGGTGTTTCTGGTAACACTCAAAACCTCAGACACCCCAACAGATTTTTATTTTTTTAAACTTATCTATAGTATTCTTTTTTTAATCTGCTGTTTATTTGTTTTTTTTTTATTGGATGTTTGATTTTCTGTACAGCTCTAGTCGACTTTTAACTCTACACTCAATAAAACAATTGCTAGCTGCCATCACAAACCTTGAAACTATTTATTTGTGAACATTATTGCAACGACATAAGACTTACCAATAGACAGCTATGTCGCTGGAAACCACTTTAAAGCTTTGTCACAGTGAACTTCAAATTGGACAGCTAAGCAAACTTAATCCAGCATTCAAAATGACAAGGTTGTAAGTTGTAATTAGGTACGAGTTCGATTTCTTATGACACTCGAGCGTTTTCAAATTAGGCCAGTTGCACCAAGGATTAAGGACTAAAGCATAGATGTAGTACAACATTTATTATACAACTATCCTTATCTTGCATACCAATTCAATTCGGTGACAAAGAGAGATGTACGTACGTTTTCTGTTTCTGAATACCTGTAATGTCACTGGGTTTATTCTAGTATATTAAAACGGTCAGTTGACATGTCGCTCCTAAGAAAAAGACATATCTTCTAATAAAAAGTTTGTAAAAAGGTCAGTTTGATTAGAATTAAAAAGACTTGTTCTTATCAAATGTAGGTATGGAAAAAGAGTCTTTTCAGTCATGCATAACATTTGGGAATATTTCTGTCTCTTTTTACCACCAGCAGCAATCTCTTTTTAGCAAAGTAAGTTAGAAAGAGACTGCCGCTTGTAAATTGTAGCTGTATAAAACCGGACCCTGATTATGACAATATCCGTTATGACTGCTTGCTAATGCTGATACTTCACATGACGTATGTATTTGCGTTTTGCCTCTTGCTCCCATTAGTATACAGGTGGAAGCGAGAGTCATAACACAAATACGCCAACTGGAGTGCCTTCTACGCAAAGTGCGAAATATTCCCTAATGGTTTTGTATGGTGGTGTATCTGTGGCAACAGGAATATGTTAACATTATATCTGTAAAAAATCGACTGTTTAGCTATCACAGCTTATAAAATAACAACCTGGTTACAGACAAGCGGGCACACAGACGGGCGGACAGAAAGTGAAGTCTAAAGGCCCTTCTCCACAGTTCCACAGTTGCCGAACATGGGCGATCGTACGGGACACAACTTTAGAACTTGTATAGCTGCGTCCGTATGATATCCTATGTTCGGCCAATGGTGTGAAGGGCTGAAGGGCCGTGTCTCTTTTTTTTACACGAGAGTGTGTATCTTTTGTTCGTGTTTATATCCGTTAATTCATAGCTTAGTAGCTTGCGGTGAGACCAGTGTCTAAGAGCTCGTTCTCACTATGTCGGATGTGGGCCGTTCCGGTGGCAGAACATTTTATTTGATGTTTACACTCGTCCGACAACGATTTTGTGTCGGAGCCGACATAAAATGTCGTCCGTTTTGCCAGCCCATCCAGCCCGATAAAAATAGTGTCGGATCTCGCTCGCGTGCTAGTCAATATGGCGATGTTCACATTTTGTCGGGTGTCGGGCCGACTCCGCCCGCGCCGCACCCCCTCAGACGCCCGCGCGTCGCTGCCACTGATTGAACAGTACGCCGACACCCGATTAAAAATCGGCCCGACAACCTACATAGTGGGAACAGTGACACCGACACACGATTGAAAATCGACCCGACAGCCGACATAGTGGGAACGAGCTCTTCAGGCACTAGACTCATCTTTTATTTACACGGGATCTTTTGTTCGTTTTTATACGTAGGTATTTTATACCACACGAACGACCGAATTCTCTCTCAGAAATGTTTAAGTATAACTATGTTACGCAAGAAAATAAAAAACAACTCTTTCAATTCATAGATATTTACATAAGTATTAATGACCAACTATGCACATAAAAATTATAAAAAAAACTTATTTACAATTTTGTTTACAAGTTACGGTGTTCGCGGATGTTTAAGGGCGGGGCACATAATCTAAGGGGTTGAACTCCTAACACAGACGATAGTGACAGGGGTGTTGCTGGTCATCTCTTAAAATTCTCCAAATATTCTTATGATCACAGTTAACCGACGACCAGCTTGTCGTGTGCTAGCCGTCGGATTAACGCGAAAATACTCTAAGACGGCCTCCTCGAAATCAGGGTTCATTTCATCATGCCTTTCTCTGGCCATTGCTGGTCAAAAAAACCGTAGTCCCGAAGTCGTTGAGTAGCTGCGGCCATGGTGGCATTCGACACGGCGGCACCAAACTCCTTGTGATAATTCCTTACCGCTAAATCGACATTGTCATTGCAGCGTGCTAGCATTCTTACCATTTCACAGTATTGAACGTTCGGGAATCTAAATGCCATGATAATTAGAAATATCAACGGAATGAACATACAAATTAAATTGACAAACAACGTCAAACTCGTAGCGGAAAAAATAATCGTCCAGGTAACCAGCCATTATTACCAAAATGCCCCTAAATATTGAATAAGGTATACAACCTTCAGCAATGCGATATGCACAATGTTGTATTACGAATTTGTAGACTGGGCATGTAAAAAATATCTAAAAATGCAAAAAAAAAAAAAATATTACCCCCAACAAGATATAGCTCAATCGATTCCACTCTCGATTCTGAACAAACGGTTTTCTGGTTTTTGGTGTTAAGTGAAACACGGTGTATATTAATGCCCTTGACTGTACAAAATGGCACACTTGTGTTGAATTTCTTTTATACTCTTCTATAATCATCAATTTTATTCAAGAACCGGCTTCAAATGATTTCTCCAAGATCCCATCATCAGACCCCGTGCCCGGCATGACCTTGATACTCATGGGACGACCTCGGCGTTATACCCTTTCGATTAAAATAAAATGTTGAAAATCGGTTTACGATTCTCGGAGATATCGTGTAAATATGTACAAAAAAAAAGTCCAATTGAGAAACAACCTTTTTTGAAGTCAAATTATAATTAACTTGGTAAAAAAGTCGGTTAAATTATTGGCTATGTGCGAAGCGGGTGGTGGGAGTAAAGGAAACGATCGCAGCGCACGACGTGGCAAGAATTGGAACTTAATCGGGATAAGTCGCTGTCAAATTGAAGCATTTCAGTATAAAACGAAGCAAAAAAATGGGTCATAACTGTTGTTGCGTTGGTGGGTGTAATAATAACGGCGGAAATAGCAAATGCAAATTTGCTATTTGTTTTGAACAAATTGACGAACACTAGGTTTGCCCCACTGTTGTTCCTTACTTGTCTTTAACAAGCTGATGATATCGGTAATATATGATATCAAAGCACTAACATGTTTGCATTTGTTGCTCTGGTTATAAACGCAGTCACATTTTACACTAGTGACGACACGAGCATCATTGATCTGTAAAATATAATAAGCGGGATAAGAACAAGTGATAAAATAATTTTCACGAAACCGTTCTGACATCACATAAAATTACTTACTTTTAAACTGGTTTTGTAGGGTTTTAGCGTCACAGATGTCTGACGAATTACAAGGGCTCGTATTAAGTAACTCTTGCCGTTATGTCGCAGTTCTTCAACATCTCTTACATGGCTGGGCTGATACTAATTTATTGCCTTTTGTCACGGTTTGTGGTTGGAAATTAATATTGTGCGTAATGCTTTCAAACCCGGTTTTTATTATGATATCCATTTTACAGTTAAACTATTGAATAAATTAGACTTAAATAACATCAACAATACTATTTTAATTTTTGGTTTCATTTATAATTACAATAAACATTAACTTTGTTTATAAGTCATTATTTGACAGTCTCCCTAAAAGTTGCCATCGCTAGGCGGCGCCACTGTCGTGCACGTAGCCAATACAAACAACGGAAATACTCAATGTCCTGAAACGCTACTGGCTTAGTAGACGACGACGAGTTTATTGGTTAAATTAGTACAATTTAGTATTTAGAGGCTACCATAATATGAAGTAATTATCAAAATTGTTCTACAGCAATGATGAGCTATTGTGTTTTTAGATGATTGCTCACAAAAGAGTGTATTGTTTTCAGGGTTCATGTATGTGAGTGATTATGTATGCGAGTTTCTTTGTACCCTTAGAAATAAGCAATCTTCCGACCGATTTTAACCTCTTAAGGCCCAAGGCGAAATTTGGCTCCTAGTCAATGTAAATCACGGTCCTGCTATACCACTAATTGGAGTTCGAGGCCAAAGAAACTACGACAATATTGCCACAACAATGAAATATTCTTACAATAGTAAATTCTTATTTTCTAAAAACAGACGTTATATCTTATTTATTGGTAATTTTAATTCTTTAATTTATAGAAACAATATTATTTACTTATTTTCGCGTAAATATAAGATATTTTAATAAAAAAAAACATAATTATCCGCAATTGTTAATAACAAAGTTGGTATTGCGCTTGTATCACCTCAGGTGTTAATAGTGCAGTCATTGAAGCGAAAAATACGGTATTACCTCCGATTTTTTTTACTGTGAACCGATTTGCATGAAATTTTGGAATTAGGCTCATCTTACCCTTAACTTCAATAGTGAAAATGATCTGAACTCCGCCTATTATTTTTAAGGGGTGTAAACAACCCCTTAATGGAAGAAATTACATTAAGCCATTTTATCGCTAGAAAACATGTCTAATAGTAAGTAGTGAAATCGTAAAGTAATTTCTAACATAATTACCTCATATTAAAATCATTTTTAATCCCTTGAAAATCTTACAATCCTTGCATACAACCCCTAAATTGAAAAAATCACAAAAATACTTTGGTATGACATAAAAAGATTTAAGTATAGAGAAAATAATATTTTATATTCTCTATAATAATTATCACATGTTTAACCCCCTTTCAACCCTTGAAAACTACCCCTTGAAAAAAACTTTGGTTTTTTTTTGATAAAATTTAAAGGATTTAAATATTATTCCACACTCTTATACCCCAAGAATAATACCCCAACCCCTATACGTTAAGGAATGTCAATCTTCCATCATCGCTCACCAACATGAGATTATAACCACCTAAACGCAAATACTCGAATACCTTCAAAAAGAATCCTCCCCCAATTCCTAATCGTTAAGGAGTTGTTCCTTCCTTCAACAGCTAACTAACATGAAAAGATTACTACTACGCGCAAAAACTTGAATAGATCTCGAAAATGTATGAAATTTGTTAATTCAAAGAATTATCCTCCAACTCCTAATCATTAAGGAGTTAGAGATACCTTCCATCATCAGCTCACCAACACGAGACTATGACCACCTAAAGGCAAATACTCGACTAGCTTCCAAAATACATGAAACATGTTACATTTAAAGAAATATCTCCCAACTACTAATCGCTAAGGAGTTGTAACTTTCATCATCAGCTCACCAACATGAAACGATGACCACCTAAAGGCAAATACACAAATAGCTTCAAAAATACACGAAATATGTTATATTTAAAGAATTATCCCCCAACACCTAATCGCTAAGGAGTTGTACCTTCCATCATCAGATCACCAACTTAAGACGTTCATGACTAGACGTAAATACTTGATTAGTCTTTGAAAATAAATGAAAAATGTCATGTGTGCCTACAACATTTGAAGAGTTCCCTCGATTTCTTCAGGATCTCATCATCAGATCTGGACCCGATGACAATGGGACCAACTATAAGGTATATACCTTTTTAAACAGAAAAAGATTTTTCTAAATCGGTCCACGCGTCTTAGAGTAATCGGGGAACATACATAAAAAAAAAACAAAAGATTTCGTGGAATTGTAAACCTCCTCCTTTTTTGAAATTGGTTAAAAACCATTGTAAAGGTAATTAAGAAAGCTACAACATCCTTTATTGCAATATACAGGGTGGTCCAAACCTTGACGTCAAAAAATTTTTTTTAGGTTCCTTACGTCATGGGCTATCAGAATATACCCCATGTATATTAGCCGATTTTTTGTAGTTTTCGAGTTATGAATTTTTGAAAAATTTTTTTTGAGGAATTCTGGTATGAAGAAATTTATTGATAAAAAAAACTATTGGGTCTTTTAAATATTTTCTTTGTGTAAAAGTATTACTACAAATAAGGCATTTACTGACAAAAAAATTAGTGTCCTCACTTTGATACAAGTAGGATAAAAAATACCAAATTCAAAATTTTACGTTAAAAACGCATCAAAATAGCATTAATGTACCTAAATAAAAAAAATAAAACATATCCCAAGGATTTTTGATAATCTAAAGATTGCACTAGACCTTAAACCTTCGTAAAAGAAAAAAAAAGTGATACTTAATGATGAGGATTTTTCGGAGTAGTCGGTCAAATAAACTCAAAAAAAAACTTCTAAATTTTTTATTTAAAAATAAAATAAAATTTCGTCTGTTTTGTTGTTCTTATCAATAAATAAAGACAGAAAATACCACGAAAACTCAATTTGTGTAGTAATTCAAGTAATTTTTTACTTCTTAAGAATTTTAAGCTTTTTAAATTTATTTGACCGACTACTCCGAAAAATCCTCATCGTTAAGTGTTACTTTTTTTTTGCTTTTACGATGGCTCAAGGTCTAGGGCGGTCTTTAGAATACGAATATTCCTTGGGATATGTTTTATTTTTTTATTTACGTACATTAATGCTATTTTGATGCGTTTTTAGCGTAAAATTTTGAATTTGGTATTTTTTATCCTACTTGTATCAAAGTGAAGACGCTTTTTTTTGTCAGTAAATGCTTTATTTGTAGTAATACTTTTACAAAAAGAAACTAGTTAAAAAATCCAAAAGTTTTTTTTTTATTAATAAATTTCTTCATTCCAGAATTTCTCAAAAAAAACTTTTCAAAAATTCATAATTCGGAAACTACAAAAAATCGGCTAATATACATGGGGTATATTCTGATAGCCCATGACGTAAGGAACCTAAAAAAAATTTTTTGACGTCAAGGTTTGGACCACCCTGTATAGTAAAAAACCGTTTTCGAAAACGGTGAAGGGTTAAAGGGCTTAAGAGAGGCTGTGATTGCGCTGCCACGCGCTCTTTAAACAATCACAACTCCGTCAATTTATGTTTGACAGAAAAAACAAAAACAACAAATTGTTTGTCAGAAAAATACGTAAATTTTTATTCCATACAATTTTATGCGTTTCTGTCGTCATTTTTGAGATATTATGAAAAGAAAATGGGATGTTTAAAATTTTTAAATTTAAGCTCTGAAATGGAATTCGAGATCAAAAATGTAAACAATCTATGACAATGCCATGACATTACAAAGTCAATGTTAAAGTGACATTCCAGGGGTCTAAAACGTATTATATCGAATGTAGTTTTTACCACCTTTGTAAATTAACGTCGCATTTTGAGATTGGTTTTTTATTTTATTTTATTTAACACTTCACTTACAACTATCCTTACAGCTACTAAACCTAAGACAATGTTTTATGTGTAGATGTTGATACGCGAAAGTCAAAGTGTGTTCGATACACAAAGTATCACAATCGTTAACATATTTTTGGATATGACAATAAAAAACATACATCTGAGTGTCGACGGTTCCTGATTACAAAAATAAAACCTAGAAAATTTACTAGAATAATGTAAATAATCAATGTTTGAAAACGAATGTCGTGTTACTTTAATCTTTAGGATAGTCGGGGAACGAATTCCAGTCTTCATCTTAGTTACGATTGAATCCATTTCGATTAAAATATGAAAATGATTGATTTGTAGGTAAAAATACTAAAATCTGTATTAATGTACTTTGTAATGCTAAATTTTTTGGAGATTTTAGGAATTCATAAAACAGTCATTTGGTGCACCCTCTTGTTTTGATTTTTGAAGTACATAGTTATAAATGCGAAACCTCTTAAATGGTTCTTAGTGTAGGTTACCGTATTAAATTACGAATAAACTAGTTGTTGTTATAACTACGAACCAAATGTTTAAGATTTCTTATCATTGCCAGTAGTATAAATTAAACACCTTACATTTTATTAAAAGTAGCGAAATATATCATTAAAAAAATATTTATTTCGCTTAATGTATTGTATTAAAAATTTGTAAAATATTTAAAAATTCTACGTACCGTCAGTGACGGTAAATACACATTTTTTATAAGTAGTTGAATGATTTTAGATTACCACCCTCTCGTGATTATTTTTTTGTGGTGGTATACCATTTGTTTACATTTTTGATCTCCAATTCGATTTCACACCTTAGTTATTTTTTTGAATCGTGACTTTTTTGAAAACTGTGTGTTCTGAAGCAGCCAAACTGATACTATCTATCAAGCTCTTCATAGTAAAGTTAATTCTAGGCGGAATACGATTAATTTTAATTTTGGTGGAAATGGCACTTATGAAACCCATTCATTTAAAAGAAAAAACATTAGATGCTCCCCTTATTTGCAATACACCTCACTTATTTTACGTGCAAAAGACTGTTAATAGTACTCATTTTAAAGCTTATTTCAAGCACTATAAAACCCTTTTGTATTAGAATGCATAAAATGCATCTGCTCGCCGCCAGATGGCATTGACCACATCGATAAAATTTCAGACAAAATAAAAAACGGTTTTGATCTTTAATATCTAGCTTAATATTGCACTTGAAAAAACCAAATTGTTCATTGTTTTACCTGCTACAATTTTGTTATTGAAAATTTTTCGATACAACCTATATTTTTGAAGATATTTGCAAAAAACCGATGAAAAACGTGGAAAAATTGCGAATTTTCAATTGCCAATAACTTGAAAACTATTGGATTTTTTGAAAAACTTTATGGATGATTTTTAGCTTAAAATTAAGCCTTCTATCGATATTCGAGCTTATTTAGCAAAAAAATAAATTCACCTCCGAGAAGGGGTGGCAACCACCCCCAGGGTGGTTGCGGAGTTCAAATCATTTTCACTTTTGAAGTTAAGGGTAAGATGAACCTAATTCCAAAATTGTATGCAATTCGGTTCACAGTAAAAAAATTCGGAGCAATAATGCTTGAATGACTGCACTATAATGACATTTGGTACAGCAATTTAACTACACATTAATTAAAACCCTATTTCTGCATACGTTTACAAAATTGCACAATAATACTTTGTAGCGTGCTTTATGTTCACATTTCGTATTCGTAAAATTCCTTTGACCTACAAATTTCTTTGGCAGTGCTATAGTTCTCCATCTAAATTATCATACAGATTTAACCTTTTGTTTTCTTCCGTAGGTTGTTAACAAGGCGACTCATTGGTCCAGCCATGTTAAAATACAAAAAAATGCTTTCATTTTACATTTCCAAATTTCTTTCCCATAATTTTAACCCGTAATAACTTAGTAATTTAAACTTGACCAAATTAAATAACAAGGTGATTTCAACAACGGTTTGTGAAAACGCCCAAATACATAATTTACATTATTCAAGTTTTTTACCTAACTGATATTAGTATTAATATAATCTATGTATAAATACTAATACGAGTCTCATATTACATATTGCACTTACCCATTGAACTCTGCTGAATACTTGGCATAAGATCACTCCTGTCAATAATTCCGTCTCCCTTCCCATCTTGCTTGCCCTCAGGCCCAGAAAGCGTATACATGTTCGGAGCAGGTTTTTTCGATATCCTTGTAGCGAATCTGCTTTTCAAATCGCCTTCTTGGAGCCAGATCTTTTCACATTCGGCATTGTGTTTTTCTAGCTGAAACAGAACATTAGTTAGTAGGATTTTATCATACCATTTATATTTGTATAATCAAAATCAGTATCATTCTTAACAAAATTTGACCTTGTTTTGAGGGGTGACAGTATAATGCCGTGTGGTAACGGCAGTAACAATACATTTGTCACCACCTCAACAAACAACTCCTCCTACGGGTGTCTTAAGATTATTTGATAAAAGATTTATGGTGGGCAGCAGCGTCATCATTACTGCGATCGCCAATCCGCTTGCCCAGCTTGGCGATTATCAAGGATCGGATAAACGCCCGTCATTTTAAAAACATAACTCTGTTCCGTATGGTAGAGGCTTCCTTATCTTACGATGTTAACATATTTTATTTATTTAAGATATTATTTTATAATACGAACACAAAGTATATATTTAGGAGATCCCAACTATTTCTTAGATACTTTGAGCACAACATAATTGTTCGAAACGTGATTACAACGTTAATTAATATACGCGATATAATTCGTTTAAATCGTTTTATTTCATGAATAACTATCGCGATCACCGAAGAAGATAATTATACATTCACTAGATCGAAATTCAATATCGAAAATTTCTAAGTCGTTTTTTTTTGTCATAAATTCACAACCAGGGTACATAAAGGTAAGAAGGAGTCGGGATCTCCTAAATACTCGTAGATACTTTGTGATAGTGTTATTAAAAAAATATCTTATAAAATAAAATATGTTAACATCATAAGATAAGGAAGTCTCTACTGTTCGGAACAGGGTTATTTTTTCGAAATGACGGGCGTTTGTCCGATCCTTGGCGATTATGGGCATTTACGTCCTAATGCGTCTATACGCATAGTTAATAAGAGAGGTTTATGACCAGCAGTGGACTATCATAGGCTGATGATGTATGTATGTTATGTATTAGGTATACGATATTTTAGGTCACACAAAATCTATCTCGACTGATCGCAAAATCGGAAATTCATACTTTTTAACTTGTTTGTCATTTGACTAGTAGCCGTATTTGGTAAGCTAAGCCGCTAAGGCTTGTTAAGCCGAGTTGGTAAATAACGGGTACGTTAGGTTTTACTTGATACGTAAAGCATTCTATCGCGCTCGCACTTATTTATTGGAGCGAGTGCGATAGCCTACTTTACGTATGGAGTACTATCGCTCGCCGGAAGATCAGCGTTGGCTTTCGGGTCGACACTATGCTGAGGCAAAAAGGCAAAATTTTAATTTACTTAGGTACTCATTTTTTGTCTAAGGCACTAAGTACCTACCTGGCATGATATGAAAATGACTTGATCTTTTGATATTCATGAAGTTATTCCCTTAATTTCACAAATGCCTTAAACATATAGGTACATACTTTATTATGTTCATACCTTGTTAGCATTGCAAGCACATGGCCCGAGCATAGCTAACATATCTGTTAATAGAGGTTGAAAGTTGATAACTAGTCATAGATTTTAAACAATAGACGACGTAATTGTTAGTTCAGTATTTTTTAAAGTACCACACACATGTTCATAAATGACACTAGTAGGTACCTATTGTAGTTTTGTAAAGTAAATTTCAGTTGTTTTTGCTGAAATCATATCATTCCGTAATCTAAAAATCTTCACGTTAATTGCAAATTTGAGGGTGAATTATTTAGATATACCTAATGAATTTTGACATATGAAAGTAATGCCAAAAATAATTAAATAACTATGGCACCGCCATGCAAAATGCGCCATCTATTCAGTAAAATCTTTTAAAAAACAAAGCATTATACAACTTCTAAACCAGATGCCCATTTGATAATTAGCTCCAGCGAGTGCAAACCACAACATGTTTTGTTATTTCAAAATAGCGTAAGTTCATACGACAATCAATGATTCATGTCAGTTTTTTAACAAATAAAATGGTTATCGACGGCACTTCAGTACATTTGACGATTAACTCGTGTCGGGTTCAAATATCACCAATAAAAACATTTTATTAAAACAATGTGCAAAATTTACGATAAGTGCTCAACAGTATCTCAATGAAACACAGGGTTAAAAGGGCGCTTTGAATTACATTATTCAATTCAGTTAAGCCATTCTTACCACGAGTTTTTACATATTGTGAAACAGGAGTTATTTCTGCTCTCGTTACTGGCAGTCCCTCTCTAGAGTTGTACCCAAACAGTGCAGTCAATTAAAATGGCCAATCAGAGTGTGGAAAATATAAATATGACCCAATTAGAAACAAATGAAATTTTGGACATCATCGCGTTGCCTTGGCTGATTGGGATTGCAGTGTCTGCAGCTTGTTTTGTATTGCAGCTGCTTGTGTTAATTCTGATTCCAAATGCAAGGAAATATGACGAAAAAGTGTTAGTGCAACTGACTATTGCGAGGTTTGTGTATACAGTGTGTGAATTCCAAATCGTATTCGAGACTTTGAAAGAAGGCTTAATAAAGGATGTGGCGTGGGCGATGTATTTCCAGTCTGATTTCGCTTTAGTGCTATGGATGTTCATTTTCACGAAGAATTTATATGACAAAGTTGTGTTGGTGTTCGTGTACGAAAAAATAAAATTACGAGTCGTTTCATGTCTAGTTTGGTTCTTTACTTTGCCGGTTGGTATCTTAAATCCAGTTCTATTGACATACAATGAAGAGTATTGGTATATTTTCTACAAAGTGTACTATCATATCAAATTCTTTATTTTAATATTGAACGCATTAATATTTGTTGAAATATTTCATGTAGCTTGCAAAATAGGTGTTGATAGAACAAGAAATGTTAAACATTTAGTGAAAACTTCTGTGATTGCTTTTATTTTAGTGTGCATTACGAGTGCGCAAGTTTTAACTACAGATCTACTTTCATATTTTATCGCTGACCATGCGGAAATTCATTATTCGTTCTGCGTTGTAAATTCTTATCAGATATTAGCTGTTACTATCATATTTATTATTCTAGCTGGTAAGAAACTAAAAACAAATTCAATAATAGTGGTAATCATATTTGAAATGAAAAAGCTATTGTTGACAAGTTAGAACTACGCCTGCAAATATAAAATATTAAGTTCCAGCCTACCACCGATAACTTCGAAATCCGCCAATTTCAAGAATTTATCTCTGTCAGTCCAACAAAAGCACAATTAGAGTGACGAAGACAAATCTTCGAAATTTGTGGATTTCAAAGTTCGCGGCAGGAATCCAGAAATTAAAGTAAAAATGAAACTATGTAGTTTTCGTTCAAAGCATGGAAAATTATTATTTAACTACGAACAAATAAAACATGGAAGCCGCACGCCATATTACATGAATTGCCTTTCAAAAACGGTCCTGAATTTTAGTTGACATGTGTCACCCCCTCTTCAATGCATCACGGTAATGAATTTTAATATAAACCTATTGAAATTTAAACCGCCATTTAAAAATAGATGTGACTGGTCCATCATAGTTTTAATTGGCTATATTCTATAAACATATCGCTACCCCAATATTACACGGTTCTATGTTACATTTTCGAGGTAATTGAATTTGGACTAAATGTCAATATGACAGTGTTCACATTTCTAGTTGATGAAAGTGCAACATAGAACCGTGTAATATTGGGGCGGCGATATGTCAAAGATGTTGCTCCGAAATATGCGAGGTGTTAAGAAAAGCGCTATGTCCTGCCCATCCTGGCACAATTGAACAATTGTTTTTGGGGGACATTTTTGAGCTGGCGTTAGACGTCCATGTTATATATATGGTCGCAGTTATTAAAGAATAAATTAGTAACCTGACATAGGTTTCAGTGTAGACTGAAAGTGAATGTGAGACAACCTTATCTTGTTTATACTCATTCATATTTTGCATTTGTAGGTAGGTACGTACATAGCTATACATATCTTGTGTGAAACTTTGTGTATTTGTTAATGATTCTCTTATTTTTATTTTTGCGGGCATTACGTTTGACCTTGATTGGACTGTATTGTAGTCTCAAATTTAATTCAATTAAGAGTCCACAGCAAGCAACGCTCAACTCCGCGCTAAGATTGAATGTGAACTATATTTCTGTCTAAACTACACAATTAAACAGTATTATTTAGTATCTTAACTTTTGCATCATCTATTTAGTTTAACCTACTAAACTTAGACAAGTACATAGGGTGAAATCAAATTGGTAGTACAAAATAATATTTTCTGGATCTACGAGTATTCGTGATTACGATCAACTTTTACTATGGGACTTATATCGAATTTGGTAGAAAAAATGACTGAATTCTGGTATCGAGTTCATTAATATGTATACAAATATGTAAGGAATCAGTATGGAGAAATGGATACATATTGATGAATTATAGCAAAAGTTGATTTCATAATTTGTATGGAGATGAAGATTTTGAAATGATGTTTTCGAAGATGGTCCCATAGTAAAACTTGGCTGTAGTCATGAGTAGATTCAGAAAATATTATTTTGTATCACCAATTTGATTTCACCCAGTATATTCTAAATATTTAGTCACATGAATCAATTTTCTTTGGTAACATTTTCTTCGCCATTGTCTTGATATCAATCAGAAAATTACGTGCCTTACATGCCAACGACTTGATGTCAAGTCACAATTTTAATTCAAAACAACAAAATACATTTTCATTTGACAATAATATAAAGTTGACAGTTTTTTGACGTGGCGGTGAAAAGGTTAAGATTGATCCTTGATTGTATCTTCTATACTTATTATAATTTCATTTTTTTACTACTAAAAATGGGAGGTACACTGAAAATAAAATGTAAAGAAATAATACGTGTCTCCTAACTTTTTAGTGCTATTGACTATGTCAATAAAAATGAAGATGTTAAAAAAATAAATATCAATTAAGTACAACAAATCATAACTTTTACAAGTATTGAACAGTATTGAATTGTACATTAAGCTTATATTATAATAAGAAGTGATTGTTCATGTCTGAACGAATTTATCAAACGTCGGAAACGGGTGATTGCAGCTATCGAACTTTATTAATATTATTAATGATTGACATCCATTATTTTGTATTGTTTATATTAAGAATGTATTGTGTATAATAAAAGATTTGATATTGATTATTGTTTAATTATTTATAGTTATAAAAACATGTTATCTCCAGCAGGCATATCAATGCTCATCAATCATCAATAATTGAAAACTGTTTATCTATATTATCAAACCTACAAAGAAACAAAGAAAATAAATAATAACACCAAAGCACCATGGTCGATTTGTAGATACATTTTATTTCACTACTATTACTACTAAAATATACTAATAAAAATAATAAGTATACATAGTAGTAATAATATGTATATAGAGTGGTTATCTTTTGTTCGTTTTAATAGCCGAGCTATCAATCGAAATCATGGGAAACCTTGTTTAGAAAGACCATCTTAGAATTAGCACGCTTGTCACAGTTGGGATCATGAGCCTATAATCACCCTGTATACTTACTTAATAAAACACTCAAAGGGCTTGTTTCACGGTCACCAAATAAAATATATCTATCAGATAAGTAAATGGAAAAATATAATGATTAGTTTATCTGACGAATATATTAATCCAGCGATTGTGAAAGAGGATTTCCGTGCGATTTTTCTGTCACACCAATCGAGTCATTACCATTCTCGCATTATGACGACGTGCGTATAAATATTGGAGTCATTTTCGGTTATCTTGTATGCTATTCTGTCGTAGTTTGCTTTTATAAGACGGCAGATAAATTGGTGAT
>JALPQI010007834.1:0-61310 GCA_025490895.1 Thaumatotibia leucotreta | reverse complement strand
ATCGAATTTCCAGAATCCCACAAACACGTAGCAAAAAAACGTAAAAAGCATCATTAAAACATTTATTTGCAACCCTCAAACTGTAAATGATTAGTGACTTTACAACACCCATGCAAAACGCAAGCTATAGCGTTTACCATGAAAAATCTAGCTAAGATTGAAAAAATCGTTAAAAACTTACTTTTGACGCTTTTTTCTGGGAACATAGCATTACACGCATAACCTGCCGTCACAGCACCGTGGGTGTAACTGAGGTTAAGGGGGAATCGAAATGGCATCTAATGCCCTGAAGAACGTTCGGATACATGTCGTAGTAAAATTTTAAATGAATTTGTTACGTTCATCCCGCGTTACTTTTATACCTGGTCTCCCGTTAATATTGTGGTCATTGTTATAATATGTGTGTCTGTCAACATTATCATCAACAGATTAAATAACATTATAGTTATCTACATGTAACTATGAATATAATAGATAGCGTCTTGTATTTTAGGTTGTACCGATACCAAAGGGCACAAGTACAGTGGTGCACAAGCAGAGAGACACTTCAACTGCCAGCAAACAAGCCAAAGCAGCACCATCCTTGCTGCCCAAGAGTGCATCCTCCTCCCCAGGTAAACTTCACATACTACTAAATTGGAATAAGAATGAAAAAACTTCAGACGCTAATAGAGTACAAGTTCTACGTCATTTCAAATAAAACACAACAAGCTATACAGCATCTTCAAAAACACAAATGTTCAAAAGCATCACCGTTACATTTCTCTGGATGTCCAGGTTATCTATTCTGTTAAGTGGGCTGTCATTTATTAAACAAAAATAGATTTATTGTCATTTAAAATTGTTAGAAAATATTTTAATATTTATAACCACGACAACGAAAAACAAATGAGCACAATATTGTTAATGTTGAAGTATCCTCGACTCCCAGACCATAAAAAGCAATTCACTTAACCAGTAAAATATTTCCTCCAAAACAATTACATTAGGTTCAACATAATATTTTCACAAGCCATTACTTAATTCAACATTAGGCTTATTTTAAGACGACATCCTTCTTTGTCCCCCGCAGTTGCTTCAGGATGCTTTAGGTTGATCAAGTTACTGGCGTTAAGTACCTACTGATTCAATGTTACTCGTTTCTCGACATTACTCGCTTCAATATAAATTGAATTGCCGGTGCCGGTTGCACCAAACTGTATGTCACTGTTACCACGTTTGCTAAATTATATTTTATGGGAAGTTGCATGGTGATTTTCCGAGTAATGTTGGTTGATATTGGAGTAATTGGCCCTTAGATATAGATTTAAACTGTGTATGCACTTAATGCATTCGGCCATGCCAGCATCACTGACGAATTTTAGATAAAATCTAAGCTGGAATATTTAATGTTAATCTTGTATTTCAACAAATAGTCAATAAACTAAAGAGATAATTATCGAAATAAACATTGAATACGTCTAAAAAGCTTTTTTGACCTGATATGAAATTTTCAATCAATGTGTTTTTAACCAATGAACTGTATCGAAGTGAATTTTAAATTGTTTAATCCCTGAAACACGAATATCTTTCAGACGTGAGCAAGTACAGTACCACCGGCCAATAATATATCACATTCGTGAGCGGCACATGTTCGCAGGGAAATAGCATATTATTTTGGTACTTTTGCACTGTTTAATGATGAATACTGCAATTAAGTATTGTGAATTACAATGGGAGACACAGCATATTGCTAAAATAGCCGTAGTAAAAAAAAAATACTACGAAATCCATGCCTTACGCAAAAACTTATGAAAAAACCACTACATGATGCCACGTTTTTTCATCGCTAGTACAAAGGCCTATGCCTAGGCTATCTACAGTCGTAAGGTGGAAAGTGTGGAAATCACTTACAAATATATAAAAAAGTTCTACTGAAAAAAACCTGTAGGTATGTGATATATAATTGGCCGGTACTGTATGTCCACGCAGAATAGACAGAATAGTCATCAAGTAGTAACTTGAACAAGTAGCGATGTGAATTTGAACAATCTTCGATGTAATTCTCAGAACGGGAAAGAGGAGGGTGAGGAGCCGTTGGGGCGGCCGAGCCTGTTGCGCGTGCCGTCGCTCTCTGCCGCCGATCTCGAGGTAATATGGAGGTTTAGACACTTATACCACATAGAGTTTAAATACATGGGCCATTTTTTCAATGTTGTCCCTCCCACTTTTTTATAACATTGGTATTTTTATATGATTTTTACTCAGAATCGCTTTCGATCCTAATAGAGGTAAAAATTTGTTTCAAAATTTACATACATTTTTCGTCCTTTCCGCTCCGTTACCACCATACAAAATGTATGAAAAATGCCGAGAATTGCGTCTAAAGGCCTATGTTCAGCAGTTGTCACGCCACTGATGATGATGATGAAATAAAAAAAAATAAAAATAAAATAACACTCTCATGACTAGAGTTAGTATTTCGCTTACCGACCGTGATGCTTACAATGTTTTTCATCACACTTGCTGACAAAAAAAAATTAGGACAAAAAACGATTAAATGACGTACTGACGTTTTTATTACTCCCGCTATGCTTGCAAGCAATGGCGTGCTTAGACAGCAAGTGTGATGAAAAAATAATTATTTCCATTTGATTTTAATATTTTCGCCGATTCATATTTAATTTACACATATTCGAGAAATTATTATATACACACATAGTCTTACGTATTTGTACACGTGTGATCATGTAATTTGATCCTTTCCTAATTTTATTAAGGTTACCGCAAAAATTCATGAGACCTGTTGCTTGTATTTACAACAGAAATGGCACCGTACGAATCGAACAGATAATGCTTCGGGTGATCGTTTAGGCGTACGTGCCGGCACGGCTGATGCGATACGGACGTGTGTTTACAATTACGGCTCTTTTATTAGGGTTCCAGAGGCTTCTATTTAACATCGCCATATAAATAATTAAAGGGGCGTGAAGACAGAATTACTGCTATGCGCAAATAAAAATGCTGGTTATTTGCTTGACATGTAGGAACTAGGTAGCCAGGCTGCTTTATTGTCACACCAAAAAGCTATCTCATTTAGAAACATGGAATTTAGTGCCTTTTATATTATTTATAGATAGCTATTTTTCACTTTGAACAATGAATGATATTAAACCGGGCAATTTTAAAAGTCCCTACAGTGTAGTCCAGCGCCCTATTAAATTGTATGTTTAATAGCAACACGCATCCTTGTCGCGGCTATTCGTTGCTCTTTAGTTGTATTGAGACATTTTAGAATTACTTTATATTTTTAGAATGCGTCAAATCTCTCGCTTCTATCACCGCCATCACTAGCCCGAAGACGCTCATCAGTAATGTTCAGCGATACAGTTCTACTACACACACCCAATTCACCCCACGGCGGGCATCCCCACAACGTTTGTTCTTCAGAAAAAATGACTCAAACAGGTGAAGTACCCAACTTTCTTAAGTATCTTCAAAAAGTATTCCAACTTTGAAACTGAAAACTTTATAACACTCTTTCTTAGCAATCCATCTTTTACATATTTTTTCCAAATTGTATAATATTATAAATATTTATAGATTCATTGTGTCAACGTGACTGGCTTAAGAGCCACAGTGGTGAGTCTAGAGATGGTAGATCTAGACGGTCTATTAGACGGGCATGAGCAATCTGGTCTATACTTGCTTCTTTCACACTTCATAGAGATCGATAGGACGGTTTAGGTATTCTTTGCGTTGAGGACAACTATAATCTGCTTTCCTGTTCTTAACATTGTAGTAAATCCTTCACTACTGCCTATATTCCAAAACCTATTGTATTTTCTCCTGTACAAATCAAAGCATCGGTTATTATTGGATTAAAGTCAAATAGGTTATTTAAGTAATGAAATAATAGTGTTAATGAATCACTGCCTATACAGGGTGGTCCAAACCTTGACGTCAAAAAATTTTTTTTAGGTTCCCTACGTCATGGGCTATCAGAATATACCCCATGTATGTTAGCCGATTTTTTGTAGTTTTCGAGTTATGAATTTTTGAAAATTTTTTTTTGAGAAATTCTGGAATGAAGAAATTTATTGATAAAAAAAAAACTATTGGGTTTTTATAATATTTTCTTTTTGTAAAAGTATTACTACAAATAAAGCATTTACTGACAAAAAAATTAGCGTTCTCACTTTGATACAAGTAGGATAAAAAATTCCAAATTCAAAATTTTACGTTAAAAATGCATCAAAATAGCATTAATGTACGTAAATAAAAAAAATAAAACATATCCCAAGGATTTTTGGTAATGTAAAGACTGCCCTAGACCTTGAACCTTCGTAAAAGCAAAAAAAAAGTGATACTTAATAATGAGGATTTTTCGGAGTAGTCGGTCAAATAAACTTAAAAAAGCTTAAAATTTTAAATTAGTAAAAAAATACTTGAATAACTACACAAATTGAGTTTTCGTGGTATTTTCTGTCTTTGTTTATAAATAAGAACAACAAAACAGACGAAATTACACTTTATTTTTAAATTAAAAATTTAGAAGTTTTTTTTTAAGTTTATTTGACCGACTACTCCGAAAAATCCTCATTATTAAGTATCACTTTTTTTTTGCTTTTACGAAGGTTTAAGGTCTATGGCAGTGTTTACATTACCAAAAATCCTTGGGATATGTTTTTTTTTTATTTACGTACATTAATGCTATTTTGATGCGTTTTTAGCGTAAAATTTTGATTTTGGTATTTTTTATCCTACTTGTATCAATTGAGGACGCTAATTTTTTTGTCAGTAAATGCTTTATTTGTAGTAATACTTTTGCAAAAAGAAACTAGTTAAAAAACCCAACAGTTTTTTTTATTGATAAATTTCTTAATTCCAGAATTTCTCAAAAAAAATTTTTCAAAAATTCATAACTCGAAAACTACAAAAAATCGGCTAACATACATGGGGTAAATTCTGATAGCTCATGACGTGAGGAATCTAAAAAAAATTTTTTGACGTCAAGGTTTGGACCACCCTGTATAGCGCGTCTTTTTCGTAATCACCGATGTTTTCTATTAGAAATTATTTTAGCCACAAACATTTGAAATGCACCTTAGTGACATTAATTTGGGGGTGTAGAGTTCGACCTGCCGACAGGCGAGACTGCAGAAGAGAGGGCTGCTGCCGTTGGAACCATGTCCTGCCAAGAGCTGCTGGCGCTGTCAGGGGCTTTATCAGCGGCTTTACCTTCAGGACAAGTCACGTTAGACTCATTTTTTGAAGAATTGACGAAAGGAATCAGCAAAAGAGCCGGTGACGATAAAGACAGTAAGGTATGGTACAATTCTTAATTTCTATCTGACGCCGAAATAGGGGTATAATATTAGAATCAGCACTAAAAATTGTTATAAATTCTAGGGTCATGAAATAGAAGACTTTTCATGTTGTGCGGAGTTATTGGCAGCCGAGGCGGCTGCGAAAGAAGCGCGAAAGGGACGATTTGTTAGCGCCTGTTCACTATTTTGGCGAAAAATATCCAAATTTTTATCTTTTTTAAGGAAGCACATTAAGAATGTGGTTAACCACAAATATTTTCAGCAGGGTAAATATTAAAATTACTGTTCGTAAATTAAATATACGTAAATATGAAATGTTATTTTGTACTAAATACATAAATGTTTTAGGTATACTTTTGGCTATATTAATAAATACTCTATCGATGGGAATCGAGTATCATAATCAGCCTGAGGAATTGACAGTTATAGTAGAAATCAGCAATGTTGTATTCTCTGCGATATTTGCCGTCGAAATGATTCTCAAAATTGTGGCTGAGGGCCCCTTTAAATACATTTCTAATGGTTTTAATGTCTTTGATGGAGTCATCGTTATCTTAAGGTAAGTTTTTGTGAGTAGAACAGGTGTGTTCTCTCAATTATTTACCGAGTTACCTAACCTACATAAACTTGCAAGTGAGTATAATCCTAATTATATATTTTTTCAGTGCATTTGAACTCGCGCAAAGCTACGGCAACGAGAAAGAACTAGCTGGTAACTCCGGGCTCTCCGTGTTGCGCACATTTAGACTCCTGCGTATCCTAAAGTTGGTCCGGTTCATGCCCAATCTGCGCAGGCAGTTGTTCGTTATGCTCCGGACCATGGATAATGTTGCCGTCTTCTTCTCACTTCTTGTACTTTTCATTTTCATATTCAGGTAAATAGATATTTAAATTTTTATTATCGTTAAGGTGATATGGTAATAATTAATTATAAATGTTGGGGTATTTAAGAATAAAACCAAAATAAAACAATTAAATAATTTGATACTAAATTGCATGGCGTTAAATAAAGTCCAAATCAGACTTGAATAAGTTATAATTCGAAATAATAATAATACAAAAATGCCAGAACTGCTTTAAGTTTTGTAGACTTCTTACGATTTTCCTCAACTTTGTGTTCATTTCAAATCTCTTCTTTGTATACCAAAAACTTAATTAAGCGATTTTATTACGTTATAACTGACGTTAAAGTTTTATTACAGTACAATACAGAGATATTATTCACTGGGAAAATTCAAATTTATACCTGTCATTGGTAATCTTCTGACCCCACCTTCCGTTTCATTATCTTCTTTAACCTTCCCATTTATCACGTAGGTAATTAAGTAGAGTATTATCACGTCCCCTTCGCAAGCTCTGATTGACTGCTCAATCAGTTGATTATTTTTCCGTAGCCCACGAGGATACGCCTGACTCTCAGTACTAAATAAGAAATTCTGAATGTTTCCAAACTGTCACATCCGCATCCCTTCCCCTGTGCACTGCCTAACTGTGAGTGATTTCTCCTTTTCTTTTCAATCTTACCCATTAAATGTGAGTCATTCTATCTGTGACATTCTACCCACTACACACTACCACTGTCGACACTCTTAACATCTTTATATCTTCTATTATAAATTTCATCGACCATAGTATGTGTCTATCATGCTTTTGTGCTTTGCGTCCATTTCAGTTTTTAACGTGCACATCATCAATTATCATTTGATACCATTTTCTTTTTTCATTATTTTCATTTCCATGCCTCTCCTCCTAATATTTGGAAGGACTAAAGTTATCGTGTTATCTAATTGATATTGCGTGGTAACGTCCAGCATCCTCGGTATGAACCTCTTCGGGTGCAAATTCTGCGAGAAAGACAATGATGGCGATGAGGAGTGCGACAGAAAAAACTTTGATACGCTCTTGTGGGCCTTTGTCACGGTGTTTCAGGTATTCAATATTTTCAATTAAAGTCCTAACAGATAACCCAGAAACAGACTGAACTTGCAACATTACTAAACGCTTTCACGGGTCCGTCAGCAGTCAGCACTCACGACAGTATGACAGTCCTTATAACATTGGTGACAGCTATGAAACTAACCACGCGAGTACACAAGCGACTGTTCACTTTGCTGCAAGACATTGCGCAAAATGATTGCATCACGTAACCAAAGTAGCCTCATTAAGAACGACAGCTTGCAGCATTGTGCGTATCAACAGACGTTCAATCGCGTATGCTACCCTAGAGCCCGCGTAGTAACAACTCTAGAACCATCCGTAAAAGATTGATCCAATCATTAGTCGATCACCATGTTGTGTCGTTCAGTACTCCCATCAGAAGCCGTCAGGAGCACATATCTTAGTCAGTGAGCTTTGTTGAACTGTAGGTTAGCTTGAGGTCTATCGGAGCCGAGTCGCGGGTTACCCTATTCGTCTGATTCTCTACTCCCACTACCACAGCTGCACTCAGTTTATACAGTAACTCTCACTTTGCATGCTGCTTCTAATATACTATCTTGTGCATTTTTTCGAAATTTGTGGCTAATTTTGGTCATGTTTTCTCAAGAAGTATATGAAATTAGGAATGACCAAAAATTCCCACTGATTTTGCTCTCAGATTGGCGTCTTTATTTTTCTTCGGTAACATAATCTAATTACACTGACCCTTTTCTTCAACATTTAAACTTTCAATTTATAAACGCTTAAAAGTTTGGCCCACTCACTTTATTTTCATATTATCTTTTTCCTTTTGCATAACCGAAAAACAAACTTGAACTCTTTTATTGCATTAAACATGAATGATATTTAATTGAGTATTTTAATGAAACATTACGAATGGTTTTAAATACTTCATGCACTATTTATTTCGCCTTTTCTATCTATTCATTATTTTACATTCTGCATTTCTTTGTTTTTTATCATAAGGACATGAGGCAGTACATTTTAAAAAGGAATGATAAACTAAGGCTAGAAATATTTTGTGGAAATTGGGATCTTAATGCACTTTATAACAAATTTAATAAATACTTTAATTTTAAGATTTGTCTAACACGTCCGCTGATGTGACGTTCCAGCGGCGATAACACTGCATCGCATCTTATTTAGACGTAAACTTCACCTGATTATTTAATGAGTGTAAATAAATATCTGGTACTTGACTGACAAACTTAAGAACTGTTGTCAAACTAAAGCCAGATTATTTACAGATATAACCTTCTTGCGTAGCTGAATGAAATTAACACTAGAAAAACTTATTAATAGCAGTGTTACCGTCGCACTGCACAGAATGTCGTCTGGATGGTTCGGTTGCGGCGATGCGCATAGCATTTTGTTTTTCTTTCATTTTTTCATCCGCTCCACGACGCAGTATTCTGGGCATGTATCTATTCGGTGGTAAGTTTTGCAAGTTCGTCGAAGACAACGGCTCCGAGCGAGACTGCACTTGCCCTGAGATCATCTCGCACCACCCCAAGTGTGAGTGCGACAGAAAACATTTTAACAATATCCTCTGGGCAACCGTCACCGTCTTTCAGGTAAGCTTCGTGAGTCTGATGTGCACAAGGTAATTTTAGACGATTTTTTTGCGATCCCAAACGAGTTTTTGGTAGAGGGTAGACGCCGCGATTTTCTCGTATTCAATAATGAAATACCTAACTACAAGAAAACTAATTCGTCTCATTTGACAGCTTGATCAACGTTGTGAAAAAAGATGAACGATTATTGCCCTTGACTAGATTTTTATATGTATTATATTATAATATTCGACTTTGCATAAACGAGAAATTTGCCGCAGATGTTTAATCGGTTGATTTATATTTTAGACTTGTGGTAATGCATCTTGTGGAGCGCTCCGTAGTTAATGCATCTTGCTTTTAGCTAGCTCTAGGAATGTTGGACCCTCTGCTTGTGTATTCAGGTTGCCGTCCGTGTTCCCTGTCATTACCCTGTATATTTGCGTACACTAACACAACTGTCAACATAACACAAACAGTTATTAACACGCTGGTTTAACGAGTTTATTTTGTTCTTTTGTTTTATTTAATTAATATTCAAAGTAACTTTTACATTCCAATACACCAAAAGGCACGACGTAAACACTATAATGACAGCACACCTTGCTTATTTTGATTTATTAAAAAGATTTATGAAATTTGAAGATATTCGGTGTGGTAGAGAGACTCGAGCGAATGATTTAAATCCTCAATATTCGTATAATATTTCAGGTTTTGACACAAGAAGATTGGAATGTTGTACTATTTAATGGTATGGAAAAGACGAGTCACTGGGCCGCATTATATTTTGTTGCCCTGATGACTTTCGGGAACTATGTACTGTTTAACTTACTGGTGGCTATTCTAGTAGAAGGATTTAGTTCTGAGGTAGGTCTGATCTACGAATTTCCACTTCCTTCTCTAAGCTTGTGACATTTGACGTGAGCGATGCGATTCTTCTAGCGGAACGAAAGGAGGGAGCGAGAGCAGCGCGAGCTGGCAAAGTCTAAATTGTCTAGCGAGTGTTTCTCTGACAACAACGAAATGCAATATGATGAGTCCAACTCGGGATCACATTCCAGTGACAGTTTTTCTCAGGTGAACCCTTTGTGTTGGTGTTAGTTGTTCTTGACTGCGCTTTCTATCATCCTTCTTGACGTGCCTCAAAAATGTCTAAACCTTCTTCTTGATTAGCCATCTAGAATTAGGTAGGTATTTGTGTGTGTGTACTGAAAGAGCTAAAAGTTTTAAAGGAAGTCTTTCCTGTCGACCATTTATGTGAAAAAAAGCATTGTGGTTAATGGTGTTTACATAAACAAAAGATTAAGAATGTACACATATTTCTACCGCCCATTATCGCCCACTCCACAATATCAGTGTATACGCTTGAGACTCAATAATATTTAATGTCAATGCTTATTATATCCTCACTAGTTCTGCGTGTGTCTGTAAGTTACCAACGAACGCTAACGAGGACGTAAATGGGTGTTTTTCCGTGACCAAAAGGGATCTTGGTGAAGTTTTCCAGTATAAAGTATTTAGTGATCAGCAATGATCATCATTTCCATGCATGCCTGTACAAATAACAAGTTCCCTTTTTTCAGTTAGCGATAATATTATATTTAAATACCTTTTACCATCAATTACAATAGCTTGAGACACATTTGTGATCGCAGAAAAGGCAGTATCCTGAGAAAAATAATATACTTTTGGCTCTTAGTAATTTAAGTATGTGTGTCGTGATACATGTGTGTTGTTATATAATATATATACATGGTTCTAATGATTAATATGGTTTTGATTAGAACGAAATAAAAAACTATTGGAAATCAGCGGACGACGTTCGCAAACATAAAGACGATGTTAACGGACATAAAGATAAAACTGTACGGTCAAGAAGAAAAACAACATCCTCTGGACATCATCCAACGCTTTGCAAAGACTGCGCACAGTCCAACAAATGTAATCTACAGAAGGTAAATGATTGCATATTATATTGAACTTAGGTATTTATGTGTAAGAGCAAAACAAAAGCAAGAAATTTACGAGCATTAGGGAACGACCGCTTCATTATTTTTTTACATTTTTAAACATCTATCGTGTCTTCTATTACAACAAAAACAGTAGTGATTAACATAAAGAAGATCATAAATGTATATTATCCTATCCGATGCTGCAATCGGCAATCGGCGTTTGCCCTTAGTAGGTTAAACAAAGTTTATAAGCTAAAACACTCAAAACGTATAAAATTCATACTAACACCTCTTCCATCACAGAATAATATACGAATACTACACCAAAATATTTGTTGTAGGAATCAAAAATGCTAGCAAATAACACTGGAGTAGACGCACCGAATCTACCCATGATCACACACACTGCCGCCACACCACAGGATTCCCCGTCCACGACCTTGGAGCCCGGGGCATCTTTCAGGGACTTCCCTGTGGCTCTCAACTTGGAGAAGTCCTCGATGCTGTCCAGCATGGAATCTATTGATAGAACTTCGGTACGTTGGATAAAATTTGCTTCATGTTCCCAATCACCTCCAATTAATTTTTAACAGGCTTCATAGTATCGTGATATTTTTGTTTTGAAAAGTAGGTTGTTTGTGATGTGACGTCACGAGCATGGTCATGTCAGTGTCAAATCAAATCAAAATCGTTTATTGTAACATTATGCCTCTCGGTTTCTATAAATTTATAATGCAATATAGAAAAAGTTAACCCTTTAATGGGTATTTGCAAAATATTTGCCGTCATATAAAAAACAAAACCAAGTCAATTTACAACTACGTAAGGTTCGAAATGGAGTGCTTTGACAGAGCTGTCAAATGGTCAAAGGGTTAAAGCTATTTGACATCCAAGTATCCATTCATGGGACAAATGAGTAAGTTCGCTTTTTTATTAATCGTACTTTAATAGCCAATGCTAATCGACCATTGACCGATATTAACCTTCATTTTTGTAACAATCGATAGGTCACTAATGTCACTGGCTATTGGAGATCACTAAAACAGACTTTAAGCCCAATTGAAACTAATGGTGCCAGAGGTTTAATGAATTGTGTGTTACATTTCTGAATATCAAAAATGGGGTGCGCCAAAGTATTTATAAAATTGCAACTTAGATTATTGGAACTCCGAAAATGTTTCTTATACAATTTTACATCATAATGATCGGTATCTAGAAGTAATCTTTGTTCATAATTATCATCACTTGGAATTATTTGTGTTCATAATGTTGTTTTTCATACATATTTTTAGTACTAACTTTTATGTTTATATAATTTTTCATTATAATTATTATTTGCTATATAATCTAATGTTATATTTATTTTTATCTGTACTGGTTTTATGTATGAATTATTTTTGTTTAATTAAATATAAATCGTACTATTACTTTAAGCACACTAGCTACCTGCACAAATCAGGTTGTGGCAGAGTACTGTACTAAACGGGTTCCCTCTATCTGGCATAACTTTTTTTGTCCGAAACGCTTACTTAGGTCATAACAGACTTGGCATAATCTTAATGAGGTAGAAACATCACTTGGCTTAAATAACATATTTCGAACATTATTTTGTCCAAAACTATCTTGGCATATCATTATTTACGACGAGTGTTATAAGACAGAAATTAGATTTGCATTTTTTTGGGCAAATTTGTTGTGAGGGTGATCTGCAGTGAGCGAGCGAAGCGAGCGAACAAAACCTTCCGGGGCAGATCCGACTCGGATAGGTTAGGTTAGAAGATAAGGCGGGAGCTTTGCTCCCGCCTTAGTCTTCGAGGTTATTTTTTTTTAGCAACCTAGAAAGTACTCAGCTCAGTAACACAGTAAGTAACGTACAGATATTACTACTACCTCGATTATATTAAGAGGTTGTAATTATTCCTTCTCTGTTATGCTAAAACAAACTATACCGATATTTTTTTGATAAGTAAAAAACGGTATTAGTAAAAAAATTCGAAGAAAAAATTGTATAAGTGCCAATATGGACCCTCAAAAATGCAATAAAGACTACCTTTATTTTTGATTTATTGTCATAATGACCTGCACTATCCATGGCATTGAAGCGAATTAAAACAGAGAGGCAAATTGTTTTTTGTGAAAATATGGTGAACATATGTACAACCATACACATATCTATTGACGCTGATATTGTTTTCCATGATATTGTTCGTCCGATCGTCTTGTGCTAGTTTAAGGATTTTTCCAAATCGATGACAATATTACGGACCATCGATGGATAAAATTAGTTTCTATTTTCCAGTGCACCAGCATACCAGGGCTACTAAAGCCTCCGACCCTCTCCGGAGTGAACAGTTACACCCTGACCCTCCACTCAGCCGCCTCACAACTGGGAGCAGAGAAGGCCAGACTCCCCCCTCTAACGCTATCACCCCCATCGCGACCACTCTCTGTGTCATCAGGTTCATCCACCCCTACCACCACGAGGTCAATGCCATCACCGATGCTGCCGGAGAAAAACCTCCAAATTGTGATACCGATTACGAAAGATGACAATTGTATCAACACTAGTGATAAGTCTAGTCTTCTAAGCTCACAAAAGTAAGTATATTAGTACCTACTAATTGTTGTCTTAAAACAAGTAATTTTTGAATGACAGTTCACAAAAGTTAATATGCTCCAACTATAGTGATTGAGGATTAACCTTTCATATGATGAGCTACAGTATTGTGGGATGGATAATGTAGTTCATCATTATGATTATTATGGCATAAAAATCAAATAATTGACTAATTACGATGAGATGCTTAATCTCTACCTCTGTCATTTTAATTGTTAACGACAGGAGTTGAGGAGAGCTAAAGTGAAAAAGATATCTGCCAAAAGGTAAAAAAAAGATTTGTGTACTGAATAATCTGAATACGAGTTAAAGTTTATACGGTAATTTCAGTACAAACAAACTCAATATTCAAAGTGATAGCAGTTTGTCTTAAAATTACTTATGTTTTAAATGGTACTATTCAGCAACGACTAACTGTTGAACTTCGAAGATGGTTTTCTTTTGGTATTTATGTAATTTACAAAGCTTAGTTAAGCGAGTAACATCTGTTTTTGTAATAATCAGTCGTATTTTTCCCAGTGGTAGAATTTTTATCATTGAAATACAAGAGCATATTTGAACAAGAACACGTTGAACACGAAATAAATTTCGTTCCACGGTAATTTTACTTATATGTCGACCTTGTCCACATCAGAAACATTATTTTTTAATATAGACCACATTTTCTTGAATGAAACTTAATACCATCTTATTTATGAACGAACGTCGCACACAATAATTTCTGAAAATACTCGAAACATTCCCTTTTACGTAGCTTTGCTGATATTGAAGAATATTTCGGTGACTTTACTGATATACTTATTAGGCATTTTGGGATTCGAGAATCGAGAATACGAATATCTGAAACAATGACTCTACTACAAATAATAGGACATCATATTGCTTTTCGAGGCTTAACATTTAATATTAATAATATTTTATAAACAATACGTTTCCAATTACTGTACCCTTCAATTCGTCTGTTATTATATTAATATCTGTAAGCTGAACCAAGGGCAACCCAAACGTGTGGGCTGGCATTATTTAGACCTTCATTTCGAGTAGGTAGATACATTACACTAGAATTATATTACATATCGAACACAAGAAATAGGTCTAGACATTATGTAAAACCATGAAACCGTTCACTTTTCATTTGAATGAACCCGATATGTCAGGCGTGCTCTAATAGGTACAGTCAAGTGTAAAAATATCTATGCATCAAAATAGTCAAATATACATTTATGGTTGAGTTTGTATCGTATTTGTAATTCATTAGAAAGTAATAACCGTCTTATCGAAAAATGCCCTACCATCATTACAAGAACGATGACCCATATTTATGTAAACTGGACCGTATATATTTCGTATGGCTTAAACTAAACTAATACGTCAGACTAAAATTTGAGTACCAAGAATAAATAAAATATCAGTTATTATATTTACTCGACATAGATTACAACACTCATTATTCTGAAATTCAATTTCAAATTTCAAACATCATCTGACGTAGGTACTGTGTGTGCAGTAGGTATAATATTAGTTTCATGCCAATTAAAGGTACTTTCAATTCCACTGCGAGCACTGAATATTTAAATAGATGATTGCCGTTTTCAATGTAACTGAGTTCTTTCTAATTTACCTGTTACCCTTCTATTAATATGTAGTTTTTAGAGAAGTCTCACTATCACCAGGATGTCCTAAAAACCAACCAGCCAGCTAGCCACATGCAGTGACCACTTTGGTTTTATTTTAGGATAATGTGCATTCAGATTAAATTGAATTTTTACTCCTTTTTTTATTATATTCCTTGAAGAAATGTATTACTGAATAATTATTGGTAGATCGGTGACTCTTCAAAGTCCACCCGCGAATGGCGACGACAAGTGCCGAGTGCAGCGCGGATACAGCTGGAGGCTGTCTCGGCCGAGCCTCCGGAAGAAACCCAAGCACCGCACCGGGTCCGACTCGGAAGCCATTATCCTGAACAACGGGCGGGACCACGTCGCTTGTAATGGTAAGTAACGTTTTAATACGTAATATTTTATCCTACAGAAGACGCGAAAGCCTGTCTTATAAAATGCTCTTGCCAATCACGATTCACATGGTTGCAGAGTAAAAAATGTCTTCTATAGATTGCTAGCAAATACAAAATATTTTTAAAAGTGGTCTTCTCAGGAAATATAGATTCATCTTCACGTTGTAGTTGTAGTTACAACTTATTTTATTACATATTCACATACTTCAACTCATTCCGCCATTTTGTATTTGGTCTGCCTCTGTCACCTTGGCCACCATTTAATTTAGAACTTTTTACCTGTCTTGAAGACAACTTAGGTCCTGTATATAATTATGTAAGAAAATAGCAAAACCAACATTGATGTCTTATAGGTTAAGAACTTCAAGCATTCAGGTTGAGCTTTAGTACCACGTAAAGCAGTAAAACAACGAGAGGAAATAAAGAAAGTTAGTTTTTAATGGCCTTCAACATAAAATCTAAAAGCTAGTAGATTTCCGAACAGTTTCAGTTGAATTCTGTTCATTGAAAGTGGTCGTAGATTTCGTTTTTTGAGCCATTAAGTGGACTGGTCTCGTAAAAACGTGAACATTGAAACATATTGTAGATTTATTTAAGAGTGAGAATTTTAAAATTTATTTGTGCAAAACCGAATGTGAATTAATTTGTCCAAAAAAATTTCAATTGAATGTTGCCTACTGGTTCAGGATCCAGTCTCCGCAAGAACGAACTGCTCCTCTCCTCGTCCATAATAAAGAATGACACACAGTCAGAAATGCCCAACAATAGAACCAAGTCTCAGCTGCCGGCGCCTAGAGTACTCCCGCAAACCGCCAGGAGAGTTTCTGCCCACACTACACCGCTACTACCTGACGTAAGTAAACATTGCAATATTTAAATCATACTTCTACAATTTCTGAATCGTTTTTAACCACAAATGTCATATATACCATCTTATCTTATCTTATTGGCGGGGCCCTTACGGATACACTTCGACCCATTGGGATCTTAAAAATATATCAAGCAAACGTATCTACTTAGCGTGTCAAATGAACTCTGTGAAATCTACTGAGTTGTCCGTCTTTAATCGCAGCTTGCAGCTTTCGGGCGTCAAATTTTGTAAGTTGAAGTGAACATAAACATTAATAATGCCTCCTTAAGTAATATTAATTGCAACAACACAAAAAATACGAATACTCAAGGGCCTGAGACATATTTAAAATCATAGGCAAGTAACAACTTCAATACAAAATCGGACACGCTCGGCCGCCATACAAATGAATGAACTTATTTCTTCTATCCAAATCTAATTCTGTGTTTTTAACCGTGAATAAGATCAATTTTTTTTATCAATAATGTCTCATCTTGATTTAAGAGTTTGCATAAATACAAATTGAATGCAATTTTCATTGTACCTACACAAGCCAATTCTCAAAGCATGTGAGTATTCTGCGAAATTATTAGCAGCTCTCATGCATATGCATGAATTATCTGTAGATTGGGGTTTACTCGCATTATTTCGTGTCAAATAAATAAAAACATGTGTTGCTCTGCAGCCGGACCACGACGCCTGATTAAGCTTGATTTCTAGAGGCTATGTGTACCCATCATGTACCTTATGTAGTACATAAGGTACATGATATGTACGTAATTGAAAATTACATGTACCTAGGTACATGGTTTGCGAGATACGGTACATTTAATGTAGTCGGCTTACTCTCTAATATGTACTCACTAATATCGGGAATCTTAAGATATGATTTGAATATCAAACGAATGTACCCAATACCCATGATGTACCACAGAGTAAAACATTTTTTCTTTCAAAACAATGCCTTCAATGTATTTTTGAACGCACTTCGAGTTTTAAATCGTATGTGCCTGATATGACTTTCAATGTAAATGTTAAAAATATTGATAATAAATCGCAAAAGACAGGTTTATTTCTAGTGATGCATTCACGTAATTGGTCGTACTAAGTATAGCATACGGGATCCCCAGCTCACTATTCGTTATGAGTATAACTAGGTCAAACATCAGCTAGGCTTTGTCTAGACCGCCGCTGCGCTCAGCAAACTTAATCGCCATTACCATTATTGTCTCGTATTACGAGAGCATAGCATTTTGATAATGAATTTCGTATTCTGTTCTATCGAGTTGAGGTAGGTAACTCAAATGTAAACGGTAACTAACAAAAATAGTTGTTAATTATTATTATTCTAATTAGAAAAATGGAGGATTTTTTTTCTGCACATTAATTTATTATCTTAGTAAACCTGTAATTGATATACATTTTGTAAACGTTCGTGGTAGCAGTAACTTAAGCTGTTGGGTTTTAATTCAAAAAAATAACGGTGTTGACTGGACCTGACCGACGGATGGACTGGTGTCAGACACGTAGATACGAATAAAACATATCGAAAACCTGTTTTCTTCCTTTATTTCGTAATCAGAATACTGCTTTTATGTACTAAATATGCCATTAAACGGATGACCTTTATTTTTGTAACAATTGTTTACTACACGTTATATTGATTTAGTAGATAAGTCAATGTTTGTAAATTTCTCATGGTATATATTTATTTTAAAAGTAAATATATCAAAAGTGTTTTTTTTTTAAAGTCAATCATTTATTGACATTAAATCCTCCAAGGTTTGACACATCCCATTACAGCATACTCTTTAACGAAACATTTTTTTAGGAATCATGGAAAGCACCAGAAGCGGGGTTTTCATCGGATTCAACAATTCGGCTCGACACAGTAAAATCACCTCCCCATCGACTCTCCCTCACCAATGATTACTTAACAGGTAATTAAATTGCATCTCAAAAAAGAATTCCTCAAAAATAATTTCACCAATATTAACAGGTAACAAAAAACGGTACGTGCTTCGGCTTCCGACGAGGCATCTCCACAATTTGATTGATAAATTGCCCTGTTTAACATAATGGTGAGTTACCGGCATTCTCACGGCATTCACGTATTTCAGGTCGATAGTGAAGACTGAAATTTTTCCGATTAAACATGCTTCAAGCGTAGACTTCGGATTTAATGAAATTACAATTGAATACTATAGTATGCGTACCTACCTATATACACTGCATCTACATTATTTTATATGCGGTGTAAGTTTCATTGTATTCGAAAGAAATGAAGTTCCCCTCTTTTAGATAGTGTTCAATTCCTTAATGATAAACAAAATGCCGGGTCATAAGTCATAATCCTGAACTACAACTTACACCTTTTTCGATATAATAACATTAACATTTTTGAAATAAATCATTTATTCCTATTTCTTTTATGTGTATCAATCTCAAAACAATGCATCTAACGACACTTTTCTTTGCCTATCGATACATAATAGTACATTACTATAGAGGACGGGAAACGAAGGGTTACAGGCCAAGTAGATATATCTGGCCGAAGGAACTGAGGCCAGATAGGAATACGCGGCCTGTAACCCTGTTTCTCGCCGAGATTTGTATAGTGCTTTTCTCAAACTTGCCATGAAATAAAACTAATTGATTTCGCTGAACCATACTATTTGATTTGTAAATAAACCAATAGTACAGTATCGTACAACATTAAAAAAAAACATTCGCGCCTAACTTTTTTTTTAAATCTGTTTGAGGTATCCTTTTACCTGGTGGTATAGACATTAGTTTTTAGGTTTTTTTTTTTCTGTGGCTGAATGTCAAGTCATAGTGTCACAATTTGACGTTTCAAAACAAAAGACAGTTTGTTTGCAGTACTAGGTGTGAAATAAATACATGAAATCTCTTTACATATATTATCATCTTAGCATATTCCACCGGATACATAGTATTTCCGGGTTTAATTTAAAGTAAGTAACATCAACATTCCGTAGCAAGTTTGAGAAAAAGGATTTTTTCCCCTGGATGCTTAGCCAAGTTGCCAATCGCTAACGCTTAGTAGCGTAGCATAGTTTTCCCTCTCTGTTACTCTTGCGACAAAGACAGTTAGCTGCCTTTCGTTTACGATTGACGATTAAACGCCAGCGATTGGCAACTTGTCTAAGCACCCTGTTCCTACAAAACAAAATGACGAATAGGTATATGAAAAGCAGCAACACCTTTTTTGAAATCATAATTGTCTTTTCCCAAGTGACGACAGTGTCGGAAGTGAAGACAAGCAACCTGCCGCCGACATCGTCGCAGCTGCAGCTGACACCGAAACCACCGCGACACGACTCTCCTGTGTCGGGGCGACCTAAGAATCAGTCGCTGCCGCTCGTCAAGCAGATTAATGAAGAGGTAATTATAACTAAACTGCGACCATATATAACATGGACGTCTAACGCCAGCTCAAAAATGCCTCCAAAAGCAATTGTTCAATTGTGCCAAGATGGGCAGGACATAGCGCTTTTCTTAACACCGCGCAAATTTCGACGCAACGTCTTTGACAAACGTTTATAGAATATAGCCAATCAAAACTTTGATACACCAATCACGATTATTTTTAAATGGCGGTTTAAGTTTTTATAGGTTGACATGGAAATTCGTTATCGTGATGCATTGAAGAGAGGGTGACACTTGTCAACTAAAAATCAGGACCGTTTTTGAAAGGCAATTTAGTATGGCGTGCGGCTTCCATGTTTTATTTGTTCGTAGTATCTAAATTGGTCAAACGCAAATCCATGTTTGGAGTCTTTGCAGTGGACAATCTAAAAGTTAAGGCCTATAAAAGCTTGATTTTCTTATGAAAGCCTTATCTTCATTAAGACGTACTCCTTTTTCATTGCGTTGTATGATAAAAATCATTAATACCTGTCCACAGGCTGTTAACTATCGACCACAGGAATGAAAAGTGCGTGTTTAGCTGAACTGTAGAGCCCCTCTTACCTGTGGCAACTGGTAGGAGTGTAGTGCCTTTAAATGACAATAAGGGTTTAATAAGAAAATTAACTCTCATAGCTCTTAACTTTTAAAATGTCCACCGGAAAGACTCATAACATGATTATGAGTTTGACCCACAAATTACATGTCATGTATCAATAAAAATACCGAAGTTTACTAATGCCGGAGTTGGAATATTCATATTCTTTCCCCACCTCCTATCCCAACGCAAAATACAACTCCAAAAAATAATTCTTAAAACAATTTGAGTTGTTCCACAAAATGGGTAATTTTATCGTTACTGTTTTTACCAAAACTCGTACCGCGTAGAACCTAAAACGTTAACAATGCATTTGGCTAACGACAGACAATAATATACTATAATAAAGGCATTTCACGATCCTGACTGCATTAAAGTTGTCTATTTCGCGTATGTACGCAGTATTCTAGAGTACGCATCTAACATATGGTCTCCTCAATATATTACCTACCGCACACGTCTTGAAAGACTGCAACAGAGATTCTTAAAGTACCTTAATTACCGCACTAAACAAACACCTGTCAATTACAGAATTAGCTGTAAGAGGTATAACATTATGAGCCTAGAGGATAGAAGAACAATGTTAGACATGGGCTTGTTGTATGATATGGTCAAGGGTTGTATTGATTGCCCCAACCTTATAGCAGAAATGAAATACTTTACACCTAAACCGAATAACAGACACCAGCGCCTTCTTAGTTTGCCTAACTATCACACTAACTACAGTAGAAATTCTGTCATATATAGACTAAGTAAAACTTACAATGATAATTTTGGCGATATCGATATATTTTTGCATAACAATAAAAAAACATTCAAAAGTTCTATAGCGCATAAAATTAATTGTAGTCTCAATTAGGGTGGAACAAACACAGAAATAGACATGCATACACAAACACCTCACACACGCACACATACACACACACACACACACGCACACACACACACACACACACACACATTTAAAGTATTGTTTTTTTAATACCTAGTTATATCTAGTACCTACTAATTAAGCTAATCCGTAAAGTTTCTTCTGTATCAGTCAGGGAGACCTATAATTGGCTTCATAATTGTATCCTAGAATTAAGTATAATATTGTATGTCACAGCTGTTGGTCTTCTAATAAAATAAAATAAAATAAAAATAATAATCTTATATAATAATCTTAAAGAAATTGTAAAGGTCTGTGTACTATGACAAAAATATACAAAGAAAGGATCGACCACCTATTTAATAATCGGAAATGGTCTGGGAAGACATTTTTGGCATTTATCGTATCATTGTGTAATTTTTACACTGATTTCACGTTTAATACTTGAACTTAACATTTAACTTTACAGGGTGAACGATATGAGGTGTTACCAATTTCAAAGGACTGCGATTTTTTAGTTGCAACAATTTATTACTATAAATAAGAAAACACAAGAGAAAAAATATCGATACCTTTGGGTTCAATTTTCGTAAAGGACATTTTGGCGAAAATGAGTTATATATACAGTTTTGTTCAGAATTTCAAGCGCTATCGATTTGTATAGTTAAAGTTTCGATATCTCTTAAAAAGTGGCCTTTACGACCAGGATTTTCTACTATGGACTTGCAAAAATAGCTTAGCGAATGGGGCGTAAATATCAAGTCATTTATTATAAATAATTTTCCAAGTCGTAAAGGAAATGGACAAATAAAAATAGTGTCGTAAGTGACCTAATACGTTATGTGTTGTCCTTTACGCCCTTACTTTTTTACGATTACTTTCTTTAGTACTATGGTAAACTTGGGCTTAAAGAACAAGTTTTTTCTTCGTAGTCCTTTACGACCGGCACGAAAAATTAATTCTTATATTTCTTATGAAATTTCTATTGAATGATCAGGGTGGTAAAGGACCGATGTAATTTTTGTTGTTGTTTATTACCATACATTTGTTTGTACACATGCAAACAAATTTATGGGAAATATACTAATAGTCTTTTATGTCAAATCAACATAATCCAGACAACTTTCAAATCTTAGAGGGGACCGCTTTCGTAGTATTTATCTAAATAAAATACACTAACGGTAATCAGTAAACGGTAATCAGCCACTATCCAAGTACCTAATTTATACATATAAGTGACAGTAATTCTGAATCTTGAGTAGAAATAAAATAATATCTGAAGACGTTATAATCGTATCTTGGCGTTAAAGTCTAGAAATACTATTTGTGCCTTCAGTACCGGGAAATTTAACCCGTACGTATTGCTAGTTCTTCTTTCTTGTAAAGTCTTACAATTAATACCTGTGTCACATCAGTCACATAAGCATGAACTACTTGAACAGTTGCTTATTAAACTTTATTATTACCATTACCTAGTGTTTGTTCTTTACATAACTACGAAACCGTGCCATGTTGCCGTGTGATGACGGCAGTAAGAATACATTTGTCACGACCTCAACTCTTCCCGTGGGTGTGTCGGCTAAGGGTTTTAAGTGTCACTTACCAATTGGTTATCGAATATTGATGATGGGCAGCAGCATAATGATAGTGGACACACTACTGCGATCGCCAACCCACTTGCCCAGCGTGGCGATTATGGGCATTTACCTCCTAATGCGTTCCTTCATACGCATAGGCTAAGGAAGGGCCGTTATTTAGCAGTGGACTGATATAGGCTTATGATGACACTATGAAAGCGTTCCCCTGCTAGAACGAATAGCTTATACGTTCAAATTACTATTGAGACAGCGCAGCACCGAAACAATAACTTTTAAATTGTTGCAAAAATATTGTATAGTTTTGAAACAAATAGTGTTTGCATACAAGTAGTCTAGTTCTTTGTTATGGCTAAATATTTAGAGTTAAAATACTACAACTCTAATCCGGCTTTTCTTCGCCATAATTTCGTACGTTTTAATAAATGTTTTAAGCGTGATTTTAGTAAATTAAGCGGAAAACAGTCGCTATTTATACCATTTCGCCTACATTTACGCCCCAAATTTGTAAGAAAAAGACCGTCATTTACGACCCTATCAACTCTAATTGCTCAAAAAAATCATGGGTGTAAAGGACATACATAGCATTTTGACGTGTCCTTTACAACATCTAACTTCTAAACCGTTTAGCTTATCACTACGATTGCTACACCAGGTCAGAGATACCAGCAATCTACATTGTTTTCATATACACGTCACAAATATAGGTCAAAAAACAAAAAAGTTATTAACAGTTTTCTAAAAAAACTTTTGTTTTTTGCTTCTCCTGAAAACCTGCATTTTGTCCTTTACGACAATTGAACCCAAAGGTATCGATATTACATTTTGTGATTAAATTTACTTTTAGTCAATATGACTATCTTTTGACTCGACTATGGTCTTCAAATGGTAAAAAAATATGTGCTCGCAGCACGTTTGTGATCCAGTGGTAGTGGTATATGCCAGTGAAATACGATCGCTTTCTTCATTGCATTTATACTAGCATGTTTAATTGCTCTCACCTTTCTCTTCAAAATCGACCGGATAAAAAGTCCGAAACTCACTGCACTAGAGAAATGACACGTAAAATTCGGTTTTCAGCTATTTTTGGTTCTTACGTGCTTCATAAGCCGAAGCTCGGTCTCGTTCTTATGTATGCGGTCTACAACCTACAACCCAAATGTTTGCGTGCCTAAGAATTCAATGCGGTGTCCAAAACATATTTCCGATAATAAGCCGCTATTACTTTCACACCAGACTTAATAAAATCTACTTGGTAACACTTCATATCGTTCACCCTGTAAATGAAATACAAGACATTTCAAAAATTATGCCTACATCGTCCCTGTATCATATTATATGTACCTAATTTAAACTAAATGGGCAAACATAGTCAAGTCAAATGCGTGCATAAACAGCCACGAGTGTTTTGGATTTAATTAAACCACGGTGAAGTTGAAATTGAACGGGTTTGTTTTCAACTTGTAATCCCAGTCACGTCAGTAGTATGTAATAAGTGTTTTTGTTCATGTTGCTTTTGCGGTAAATTTTGGAGGGCCTAATAAAGTATCATTTAGGTAAAGAATATTAAATAACCCAAAACATTGATCCTATCCAAACATTTTTTATAAATACGAGTATTTCATCGGCCAATGGGCATGGAATTTTATTTCTTTTGTTCTGTTTAATTTCCGGTTGTAAATGATATCGGTACAAATCCTTTTCGACAATTCCGACATCCAATTTACGATTTTTGAGAGGATGAAAAGTTTTCTGACATCCCCAAGACCCAGTTCAAATAAGATTTTTTAGTACAGATGGTGCATTTTTTAGGCTCTAGTGCGAGAAGTGGGTCATTTTAAGGTGCGTTTAAACCAAAAGAGCATTCGCTGTTCTAGCGCCCGTTCTACGAAATCAACCAATCAAATTTTGTGTACCGATCGAATTTCGTAGAGTGGGAGGTTAGAACAGCGAATGCTCTTTTAGTTTAACCGCACCTTTACGTCAGGTCCAAAACTTAGGAGGGCCATCTGTACTAAAAAACGTAGTACGAAACACGTGCAAAAACGAAATCCGTAACTCGTGTCGATTTAAAACACTCCCTGTCGGTCGTGTTTTAAAACATCGCCACTCGTTCCGAATTTCATGTTTTTCGCACTTGTGTCGTAATGTACTATTTTAGATTATAATTATCTATGGCATTTGGCAATCCAGTCGTTGAGTATTATGAATCTAATAGTAAAATTACCGCTTAAAACAAAGCAGGAGACAGTTTGGGTGCGGCTCCACTGCGGCGGAGAGGAGCGGAGGTGCAAAATTGACCAATTACATTTTTCAAATTCAAAATTCGAAACACTGTCATGCGGTCTCATTGGCCAATTTTGCACATCTCCGCTCCTCTCCGCCTCAGTGGAGCCGCACCCTTACACTGTCTGAAAATAAGAGAGGGTCCTAACTACTAAGGAAAATTAATAATCTATTTTGTTACAAATTATTAATGAGAGTATATCATTTAAATGCAGTTCAGCACTGGACTAAGTAATAAATGCTACTATTATATGTATCGTACCCAACTATAAATTACTATACCTAATTAATAATAATTGGCTTATAAATATTATCAAAGAAAAAACGACCAGAGCACGAATCAAAACATTTAGTTAATAAATAATTTGATTTGCGTTTTCACTATAGGTACTATAATTGTAGTTTGGTAGAAGTTTCTCGATATAAATCAAAAACAATCCTCCGATGTTTTTATTATGCCTACATTAAATTACCATCATCGTGTTCAGGCGGTACAAACACGTCTAATCCGAGGGTCAAGGATCAAAATCGTTAGCATAACGTACACACCGAGTACAAAATGTATTCACAAGACTTTTAACTAAGTTTAAATCGATCCGTTACTTTATTTTCATCACACCTGTTCGGTAAGTGCGCCAATACGCTGCGGTGATGCGGGCCGTAGGTGCGTCATTACGTCCTAGTAGGCCGTTAAGGATTTTCATACAACATTACGTCGCACTAGCGCGGTCCGGCGCACGCCGCGCGCCGCGCTGAGATTTCTTTTATGAAAATGATGAAATTAAGTCATCCCTGATTTAGACCATTTTAGAGTAGTTTTGTGAAAGTATATTGTTTTATTTACTTTTTTGCATCACAGGTGTGATGAAACATTGTGTGTACCACGAGCGGTACAAGAATTATGAACTCGTGTGAAGTAAAGCCCGCGCCCTAAATACACAATGTACTATAATAAGGCTGTATTCACAGGTGACGATCAACAACAACGTCAGTATAATAACGTCGAGGTTCGACCGGCGGCGATACCGGTTCAAAGACCTCTTCCGATTCATGGAGCCGACGGGGTGCCTCAAGGAGAAAGAAGACTGGTCTTTGTATATATTCCCGCCAGGAAATAAGTAAGTTGATATCGCTTATCGCTTTCATGTGGTTGGCAGTGATGTGAGCCAGTTTGAGGAAAATCAGGGAACTAATAGAAATAAAAAGTAGGTACCTATTGCTTGTGCGTAACACAATATAGTACGTATACAGGTAAAATGGCGTATCTACATCTATTTGTAACTGTATAATATTTTTTATGTACCGTCATATTTTTTTAGTTTGAGGGGGAAGATTGTCTCTGAATATGTATGTATTAATTTAATTTAACTAAGTAGGTAGCTATAAAGAATCTCAAAACAGGTTCCCTAGGAGGTTCTCTTTTGTAAATACTTAAAATACGTTTTATAACTACGTTGCACTAATACTTCTGAAGTTTTAACTTGTTTAAAAAATGTTCTAAGATTCTGCTTCCCCAAAAGTCTCTGGCAGCGGAAATGCATTTATTTATTGTTTGGCCAACCTGTAAATGCATTCACATGCAAATGAGAATATCATTTTAAATACATAGACAACCAACCCAAGGAACAAATATTTATGATAAATAAATACACAAATATTGCCCTCGCCGGGATTCGAACCCGGAACCTCCAGCTTCGTAGGCAAGGTCACTATCGACTAGGCTACGGAGGCTGAAGTGATTATGTAGGTAGTTTTCCCTCGCTGCGTATAGCGGCTCTAGGTATTATTTCTCTAGCCTTTTAATAATATGCAAATTACATAATAAGAACCTCCATTTTAACTGCGACAAACTCAATAATTTGCTCCGATCAGTCGAACAAGAAACTCAATTTCAAACTTTATAATTACATATTATTCCACCGTGAAAAAATGAGCAAATGCTCTGAAACACTTTATTAACAAATTGAATAGACTTTTATACTTCGTTTTTACTGTTCTTGGCTTCAAATCAGTTGGAATCCCAATTTGAAAATCGTTCTATTGGAAGATTTAAACAAAAATCTACAATCTACACTGGAATACAGCCAAGATTCGCTTAAGTTTAATACAACTTGCAGTAGCAAGCTCCTTTTGTTGCTCGTAGTCGAGTTGGTCTTTTGTTTTCATAATAATGGCGTCGTAAGGGAGACCAATTCTGCAGTTTGCCTGAGCCTAGCTAATTAGTTCAGGTACGGTTTCTTAATAATAAATGGTGAGGGAAAACAGAAAAGTTGCATTTACAGCGCTTTAGTTGTGCCTACAGACAGTCTGACTTGTTAGTGCTGTTTTTCAGTATTCAGGATCTTAGTTGGTAATTAAATTGCTCTGATTTGTTTTTTTCTATGATTTTTTAAAAACTTCTGGCATGGCTTATAAAGTTGTTAACTATTTAACTGATTCATTACAGTTAAGCTTTACAAAAAGGTAAGATTTTTTAAGGTAAAAGATGTAGACGCGCTAAAGAAGTGCGTAAATATGTATTCAGGAAGTTATTGTTATAAAGTAAACAGCATTTTATCATTCTTTTTTGTATATTTAATATTGAGACAATAATGATTTCTAATTATAAAATGTGTCTTCATATCACTTTTTATGATTGACAAAAGTTTTTCAACAAGAACAATCGATATAGGTTTAGTTATTTATACATATCTTTGCATATCTATACCATCACTACCATCAGTAACCGTACCTATTATTAGGTTTCGTGTCCTGACGTTCTCTTACTATTTCATTGTCATTATTGTAATGTTTTTTTTTATCTTATACGTACCTATAGTCAGAAACTTATGTGCAGTCGAGGATAAATAAAGTACCCTAAATCTGTATACGAGTCGGGTCAGACAATTCTGTCTTCAACTGTACAATACAAGATGCTCATAAATACCAGGGTATGTCATGTACCGTAACGCCAAGCCTAGACAATAGAACCATGTTCCAATATTTATGTACCTATTGGTAATGTAAAAGCTTAATTTGTTCCGATTTAATGCGCTATTTTCATTACATCGGGGTGCTTAGACAAGTTGCCAATCGCTAACGCTTAATCGTCGATCGTAAATGAAAGGCAGCTAACTATCTTTGTCGCACTAATATGAAAGAGAGACAGAGAGAGGAAAACTACGGTACGCTTCTAAGCGTTTCAACTTGGCCACAGATCATAGAATACTAGTTGGCTAAGCATCCAGAAATTGATTGCAAATTGCGCATTTTGCGCGAATTGCGCATACCTCATAGTAAAAATTATAATGAAACTTATCAAAAATAACTTAAATGGAAACGTACCTATATTATATTTCAGTATTATATTCCGCCCACCAGAAGCCCATTTTATTCAAATTCCAAGCTTTACTTTGAAATGAATGCCTTTATTGTAATTTAATGGCCTACTGGAATTTAAGAAGACTCGAAGATTCTTGACATTGCACTGAAAAAAATAATTTGTTAATGGTAACCGAACTTTCGTCAACCTGTAACTTAAAAAAAGTGACGAGCGAAGTAAGGCAATATCTTACCAAAATCAGTTCGGTTAATTTTCTACTAAACAATTGATGTTGCGTATTGCTAAACAATATTAGTTATATCGTGTGAAAACTGTCTGTTGTATATTACCATAAGTTCAGTTATATTTAGTTTACAATTCAGTTATTGTAGACGTGCTGTATGTTGATAACAAATTTACTGTTTGTCAAAATCTTACTGAATTCACAACTTACTTTAATCAAATTTTCTGCTACGCCTAAACCAACTGGCTCAGTAATGTTTAACATAACTTTTTTGTTACCTATAACCAATTTAGAGTATTATTTTAAGCAATTTGTTTCATTATATTTAACCAAATTATTTGCCTGCATGTAACCAAACGAATAGGTTATACACGACAAAAATACGTTGTTCATATACAGCCAAATGTTTAAATTATTTTGACCAAATAGTTTGCCTACTTCTAACCAAATGAATAGGTTATATATACATGACAAAAATACGTGGTTCATATACAGACAAATATCAAATGAGTTGTAAATAGGGCTCACTGCCTGTATAAAATCCAGTACGTCTCATCGTCACCTTTCTTATCCCCTGGGTGATGAGACGTACTGGATTTTATACAGGCAGTGAGCCCTATTTACAACTCATTTAACTACAAGTAGGGTGTATAAGCCACATCGATGATTACCCAAAAATAAGTAACACTAAACGAGCATTTTAATTAACTTTATTAATTGAAATAATAGAAACATTCAAATAATAGAAACATTCATAGTAATTTATAAGAACGGTATAGTAATCAAAATAATCAATCAATCAATAATACAATCGCGAGCAACAGTACTTTTTGCATCACTTTATAGGTTTTCATTGCACAGAGTATCTTTGTAAACCAATTTATTTTTCTAAATTATTTTACGAGTAATTCCATTATTTTGCTTGATACATTAGCTTCAGAGTCTCTTTGATTACAAGGAAAATGAAGAAATTAAAATTATTTGGTTTACAAAGACATGACATGTTTTGAAATGTCCTTATGTAACCTTCTAATCCCCATTCCCGAAGGTAGTCTCCAAGGGTGTCTGCTGGTGGAGGTACAACTTCCATTTTGGAATATTCAAGTAACTTGACATACATATGTCATACGCAACGCAAAAAAAGCGTTTGGTTATTTCTATGCTAAGTATTGTCTATATAATGAAGTACGTTTGGTTACACATTGTATTTTATTTGGTTAGATAAAGCGAATGGTCTGCTAGAGTAGCAAACCCGTATTTGGTTTTACTCTACTAGACAAAACTGGTTATATGTAACAAAACTATGTATTATAATAGCAAATCATTGTTGAGTTAAATCTAAACAATTTTATGTTATGGATAATAACATCGTCTTTGTTAGAAGCTAGGACTTGGTTTTTGTTGCATATTGTCAATGCTTACTCTTAAATTAGACCAAGCGGTTTATTTACATGTGAACACTTGAATTTGTTTACTGTTTTAATGTAAGATGTATACAAGCATTTATTTACGAATAGCCCAACTTAGAATAACATTATCCGTTTGGTTTTTAATACGCAAACCTGTTTGTTAATAGAAATTAACTTTAGTAACACCATACCGAATTATGGTTAATGATGAAATAGCCAAAGTAGTTCAGTTAAATATTTTTTTCAGTGTGCGTCTTAATTTACGTTCTTCACTCCAAATTTTATTTAGCTTTGGTATTCTACATTACAGTCGCCATCAGATATATCGTAGCATCCGGAGCGTTCAAAAATATCTGAACACCCTAAATTGCTATATAGAAATAAAGGCGTGTTCGGATATTTTTAAAGGTCCTTGTGCAAGCTTTAAAGTGAGACGTCTTTACTACGTATAAATCGCTCACAATTTACCGTCACTTTGGTTCTCTAAGCGTTTTTTATCGCCTGTATCATGGTCAATCTTCTGAAGAGTTATATTCCCTGATCCCGCCCTCCCCTTTCCGTTATGAAACCACACGTGCCGGTTTGTGGTATTACTCCTTCACTGTGGAAAATATTCCCACACGTACTAAGTCTAAATTCGGCATATCCTTCATATTAAATAGTGGAATTCTTTACCGGCACGTGTGTTTCTGGATACCTATAAGTTGGGACCCTTTAAATGAAGTGTGAAGAAGCATCTAGCGGGCCAGCAAAGCGGTGGCAACTGACAGGTTACTGCTTGTCTCCTGTTCGTTGCCGCCGCGATTTGGGCTCTACTTTTCACTTACGATCAGGTGGAGTGGAGCCACTTTGTTGTGCCAACATAAAAAAAACTTTAATTCAAGCTTTTACAGCCTTGTTATTTATTATTGTCCATAGAATACGGCAGCTTTGCACTTGGATGGTGACCCGCGGCTGGTTCGACAATATCGTGCTGCTCTTCATAGCCCTCAATTGCATCACGCTTGCAATGGAGAGGCCCAACATCCCTCCCGATTCCAAGGAGCGCGCATTCCTTTCCAGTGCCAACTACGTCTTCACTGTTGTGTTTGCTGTCGAAATGTTCATCAAGGTAAAGAATTTATGGGCCAATTACATTTTTTTGTAATTATTCTATCCCGTATTGCAGGGGACAAAGGTGACATAATTGTCTGGAAGAAAGTATGCTTAATTTTAAAGCTATTAACCTTTTGGACGCCATGTCAAATACCAAAGCTGTCACCCAGACGCCACGTCAACAAAATGTCAAAACTAAAATTGAATTTTGCTCACATGAGTGTAGGTGTATATTGATCTGTGGTCCACGACTTATACGTGTATATCGGTCTTTGGCGTTCAACCTGCGGTGCCAATATATCGCTTTTAAGGTTGACCCAGGAGATCGTAACCCTGGCAACGAGTGACATCAAAAACGTGATTGACCACTATATCGTTTAATTAATTCATTAATCAGAAACTGAAAAAATGTGATTTACTTAATAATACCAAATCTATCGAAGATCAAGGAGGGAATTGAACCCACCTTGTTACCTATCGAGGCAGTTCATTTAAAAAGCAGTCTGCTGGATAATCGACATAGTCTGACGACTCTCTCTAATGCAAACAGACAGATATAGACTTCACATCGTAAGATTAGAAAGGCCAAATGCCAGTGAAATCATAAAATATGATAGGTATCTTATTTTGACACTAACGGACTAATATAAATCTTTTGACCATGCTCGTGTCACCAATACATAATTCACCTCGCAGAGCTTGCATAAATGTATGGGACCAATTTTGACATTACAAATACCAAATAATTTGTCTCATTTGTGAGACTTCGGCGAGATGAGCTGGATATTGATTGTTTGACACATTAGGCTATGGCGGTCAAAAGGTTTTATATGGGTGAATTAACTTTTTTTAGTCTGTTATTCCTATGGTTACGGTCCTTGATTCAACGCTGGTTTTATGCAAAATTATGCTACTTGACCTATACAAACATGCATTTGTCTGGTTAATATAAGCCCTTTCTTTAATGGGCCTCTTACAAACATTGTCTACATCTACATGCATGTTTACATAGTTTAAGTAACACATTGTTATATATATACGAGTATACTATAAATCGTCATTGATACAATGTTGGACCTGTAGGCATGCTTGCTTTAGATTTTCTTGGATTTTTAAAGGTAAAATATCTTAATGTGCCTGTTTTCCATATGATAAACTCTGCAGCGGCACTTTGTATTCAAAGCTCGAAGCTACAGGTGGTCCTGTCGGGACCTACATTTTCCGTTTAATGTTTGGAACGGCGGCGTAAATGTTGAGTTATTTCCTACTCTTCCTTATGAAATGAAACAAATAATTATCGAAATCATGAGTATTTTTGTAGATTATTTTGACACCGGAATTAAAATAAAAAAGATACCGATATTAAATCCTAGTTTATATAATAAATGAAGGCCTACTGATTCAAATTACCAAAACAGAACAGAACATGATTATAGGATTAAAGATATTTTACCTCCATTTCATTCAAAGAATAACAAACTTGTCTCTTTGAAATCCTATTCCTTTTATACACTTTATCGTGCTACACATCACTTTAGCACTTGCATAACGGTACACGATGTAACACGAGACGTCGTAAAAAGCTAATAATGTTACATGAACTCTTGTCGAAACACGACTTTTGCAATATAGGAAAACATCAAAAAATTATCAAGTTTCGACCTGGGTTTACTAACATTTTTTGCTTCTTACGACCCCAGGAACATACTGTTAAAGTTATTCGGTTTCCTTTTGTTACACGGTGTACAAAAGACACCATCATAAACCAACAGATGCTAAACTATGATAACTTGCAGGTAGTAGCATCAGGCATGTTCTACGGCCCCGACGCATACTTCACATCAGGCTGGAACATCATGGACGGCTCTCTGGTCATCATCTCCATCATCGACCTGCTCATGTCGCTGGTCTCCGAGTCCAGCCCAAGGATCTTCGGAATTTTGAGGGTAATTACTAATTACCATTCATATTAATAGTACCCTTCCTTTTCGCAGAATTTCATTTCGCCGAAGATCAGTTGCCAACCACGTTTTCAGAGATGATTTACGTGGCATACCAACATTTGCCTACTTTCATCTGGCCGAAGTTTCATTGCTTTATCATCATATTCCAACTTAAGTAACCTAGGTTGGTTGTTACTGAGGTTGTAATATGATAATATTGATGATATCCAAAGAAACGGCTGCGAAAGTTTGCATAGCATTTAAATAATCTTGGGAAATGTTGGTTGGGAAGTGATATTCGGCAAAATGACTTTCGGATTAGGGAACTCATTTGATACATTTTCAGGCAACTACTAAAATAATCCAATGCTGGTAGGATGTACAAAAAATAAGGTTATCATTTCGTGAAGGTAATTACCTACAAGAAATAATAATGCCTTATTTCTTTCCTCGAAATTCTAACCTCTGGATATAAATAACCTTCGTGAAGAAAACGTTATAAGTAACTGCTTCTACAAAAAGTACGATAATATTATTAAGGTTTACGTTATTTTTCGTGTACAGTATAATATCGATAGGATAGCCGCTTAGGTAACTTAAAACTAAATGGGAGCTATTCTATTATTTGCTACTAAAATATTAATATCAGGTTCAGGTACCTGTTATGTACATTTCATCCATACACAAAACCATCCAGCAAATTACTCAATGAGACTTTTTAAAAGAGCATAATCGAATACGCTTCGATTAAAACTATGAAAATATTTTATTTCATGAAGTACTTCTAAGCAAGGCTCTGAACCGGTTTTTTCGAAAACCTCGAAATAGCCCAATATTTAAAATGTTTTATATTCTTTATGTAGTACTCAAAATGTTATGAAATTACCAACGTCGTATTTTTAAATTACTCCATTATTCCATTAACAAAGAATTGATATACCGAAGAACAAAAAAGAACGAAATTCAATTTCGTTCTTTTGTCTGGAGTAAAAACCGAGCCCTGCTTCTAAGGAAAATATAATCAGAAAAATAGTCACTATAATATTTTCCCTTAAATCTCAAACTACGTAGCTTGGAAACGTCAATTAAATGTTCTTTGTACACTAAACGTGCATAAAGGTACGTTGAAGCTGAATGCGCTTCGCAAAGTGTACCGTCTCCACAGCGTATTTCTTTGATGAAATAAAATCTGCTCTACAGGCATTCGCAAGAAATCAGCACAGCATTATATAAATCCTTTCGAGCTTGTAATTTCTGTAAATGTTGAATTCGAAAACCGTCAGCATTTATTTTGCAAAAATATGGATAAGGGAAAAATTTTAACAGCGTATTCTTGAGGCTAAAGAAGTTTTGGTCAAATCTGCAAAAAAAAAAATATTAATCTTAAAATGACGGAATCCTGCAAACTTCATATGACATTTTTAACTTCCATTTTGGTCAGAAATCCGCTGTTATATTTTTTCAATTTCCTCATGGGCATAGTTTTTATTGATAGCCAGATTTACAGTTTTTTTTTCACGTAAGTGCACTTTTCTTGCTGGCCATCTGTTTTACTGTTACAAATTCAACATAGACCATGTTTCAATTTCTTTAACCGAGCTCATACATAATATTTTCAAGAACCATATAAAATGCAACATAAGCCGGCGTGTTTATATCGATACTTTACACGGGCTATTCATATCGATCTCATACTTGTTCATCTCGTTTTGCCTACTATATTAATAATGTAATAAGCTAAAGTGTAATGATAAAATGTTTACCCACAATCATTTGCTCCAAATTGCAAGAAACATTAAGAGGTCAAACTGCTAAGAGTATCATAAAATTGTAATCCACTTCCCCAAGTGATTATGATTAACCGAGCTCTAGCTTTATACAAACATTCTTAGCATTCGTTAAAGTTAAAGTGCAATACCGGGAAGTTAGTTCTACGGGCATTCATTGCAGCTAATCCTTTTTGCTTTGCAAATTTCTTACAAGGAATGTACTGCTTCCTAGAAATAGTAATTTATTATGCTACAAGAACACTTGCATTTCTTTTTTCTATAATGGTGCGGAGTGTTTATTTAAGATCCAAGTCATTTTTTCACGAGTTGATTTCATTTGTATTTACGACCAAACGGAAGTACCATGTTAGGAAAAATATTTACCTGAACATATCGTACTAATAAAATGTTGCTCAAACTACTAGCACGACCTATACCCTACTTAACAGTTTTTTTAACCACATGTTTTCTAAGCTTGTTAACCTTGTGTAAAGATAAAATGGTCAAAGTATAAACATTGTACATGAATTCATTATGAGTAGGTAATTCCAGTTGTCTCTGTATCCAATCCATAGCACTGAAGTGAAAAAACGATGACATGTTTTATGCACTACAGTCACCGACAATAGTATCCTGCGATATGAAGGTCGCAAAAATATGTGACACGATGTTATGTCAGTAAAAATAACACTGTGTTAGATATTCTTTTAAACTTCATTTCATTTTCATGTAGCTCTTGTATCATCACTGTCTAATTTCCAGGTATTCCGACTACTACGATCTCTGCGGCCGCTACGCGTGATCAACCGAGCTCCCGGTTTGAAGCTTGTAGTGCAGACTTTACTGTCTTCGCTAAGGCCTATCGGAAACATTGTGCTTATTTGCTGCACGTTCTTCATTATTTTCGGCATTTTAGGAGTTCAGGTAAGTTTCCGTGTGTTCAGATTACTACGTCTCCTATATTACCGCGGTTCCAAGTTCATATTGCGAACTTGAAACCGCGATCATGCGCATTAAAACGTCTGGATTAGCATTACACATAACCATGTAGATCCATTTCTTTAATGGTATTAGGATCTAAAGCTAGAAGGTAGGTAAACATTATTTACAAAATAAAGAAATGTTGTATAATAGTTTTATCCCAAACGAAACTACTCTACTGCGTAGCACGTACTCTATTCCTTTTCAACATTCAGTAAAGGAAGTAGGAATGCAAAAAAAGCTTTATTTGGGACAGGGCGGACGTGAGCTACATTACCCGAATTTAACCGTAACAATATTCACATCTTACGGCACATACATTTGTATGTGGAGCCTTAAAACAGCACGTATAAAAATCCTTTCACTTATTCTTACAAGTCCCAAAGCCAATCTTATTTTATTTACATTCGATGACGTTATTCAAAATGTAATATATTGTCATACTTTTGAACCCTCATTTTTATAATATATACAGGGTTTTTTTTAATTTAAGTTTTTTTAAATCATAATAGGTCTGAAATAGAAAATTGATCGTAGATAATTTAAAAGTTTCGAAATACTACAGACTAGCCGACGAAATAACTAAAATGTTTCCTTACAGTTGTTCAAAGGCGCATTCTTTTACTGCGAAGGGGCTAACATAAAGAATGTGAAGAACAAATCAGACTGCTTAGCCATAGAGGGTAATGTGTGGGTGAACAGAAAGTACAACTTTGACGACCTCGGGAAGGCTTTGATGTCCCTTTTCGTGTTGAGCTCGCGGGACGGCTGGGTCAACATTATGTATACGGGGCTCGACGCCGTTGGCGTGGATCAACAGGTAAAGTTTGTTCAGTAGGAGAATTGTCAACGCAATCTTAACTCTCATCTCATTTTCATATTCTTTATTAATAATAAAGACACTTTATAAAAATAGGTCATTATGTAACATAGTAATGCTCGAGTTAATTCCTATGATACTAATGTTGTACTAGTATGTTTAAATAATAAGAAATGTCGTATAAAACTTTGTGTCAAAAAAATCGTTCCAGCCACACGTTTAGTCCAGTTAATAATATATTGTACTCCATAAAAGTACGAAAGGTATTCAATTAAACATAGCCTCAAACTTTTTTTCCTATGTCTGGATCACATTGTAACATTATTCACTTATTCATAGAAATACCACGTAACATCATACCACATATCTCGAACAGTTATCGCACTATTCCTCTTAGAATAAATATTTTCAGGGAGTCGGCTTACCTCCTCGCGGTCTTTATTTTGAAAGCGAACAAATCGAGAACACTTGTTGAATTCGTAGTAACATTGACGATCGTTATTGGAAAAGTTCAGACTGCACATAGTTTTTGTCGAGTTTCACATAAAAGCTACTGGGATTTTTTATTCGTTTGGTCTTGTCAAGAATTTAAATGAAACCATGCCACTACTGAAGCAAAACATTTTACTGAACCAAAGGCATTACCTAAATTTAACAAATATTTTGCCTACAGCCAATAGTGAACTATTCCGAATGGCGTCTGCTGTACTTCATCGCGTTCATACTGCTGGTGGGGTTCTTCGTGCTGAACATGTTCGTGGGAGTGGTGGTGGAAAACTTCCACCGATGTCGGGAGGAGCAGGAAAAAGAGGAGCGAGTGAGGAGAGCAGCCAAGCGGCAGCTGCAAATGGAAAAGAAAAGGCGAAGTAAGCTGATATAACGGCAAAATAAAATAATTTAAGTTACTTGTATACGCAGCTAATAATTTCGGTACTTTCAACATAAAAAGATAAATATTAACATTAACGTTCTTTTTTTTTCAGAAATGCATCAAAGACCATATTATGCAGATTATAACCAAACAAGATTATTCATTCACAACGTAGTCACCTCCAAATATTTCGATCTGGCCATTGCCGGAGTCATCGGCTTGAACGTAGTGACCATGGCCATAGAATATTACAGAATGCCTCCAGTACTCCAATACGCCTTGAAAATATTCAATTACTTTTTTACAGCAGTCTTTATTCTTGAAGCGATTATGAAATTAGTAGCTTTAGGGTTCAAGATATATTTAAAAGATAAATGGAATCAACTTGACGTTATTATTGTTATTTTGTCTATAGTCGGAATAGTTTTAGAAGAATTAGAAACAAATATAATACCAATAAACCCTACAATCATGAGGGTGATGAGAGTCCTGAGGATAGCGAGAGTATTAAAGCTGCTGAAGATGGCGAAAGGAATCCGGGCATTGCTAGATACGGTGATGCAGGCTTTGCCGCAAGTAGGGAACTTAGGATTGTTATTTTTCTTGTTGTTCTTCATTTTTGCCGCATTGGGCGTCGAGCTATTTGGACGTCTAGAGTGTTCTGATGAGATACCTTGTCAAGGTAAGTAGTAGTAAGTAGATTTCATTTTAAACTGTCTAATTCATACGTAGGCTTAAGTCTAGCAATGTACCGAGGAGAAGTTTCATAAGTTGCAAAACTTCTGTAGAGAATGTTCTCAGCAATTAAAAATTTACAAGCAATCTAATCATGCCAAAACCGTTGTAAACACGTGCTTTTTAAGGCATTTTATGCATAGTTTACTCAATTGTGACATATAATATTCTTCAAAACACTCTTTATGAGTTCTCATGGAAACGTTCTCAATAAGAGCTTATTCTTAATTTCTCATGAAAATTCCCGCAAATTTCCGAATATATTCTCGCACTTTTGAGGAAGTTCTGCAACTTGTACAATGCTAGCTTAGTCCTACTGACCTATTCACCATACATACCTTAAAATATTTATCTATAAATTACAAAACAATGCGATTTCTAATTATTTGAATTGTCCATTTATTTCATTTAAGTACAATAGGTATAGGTATTATTTTAATAATGAGTATATTTTTTGTATTTATATTTGTATCTCCATTCATCTTCGAATCTTACCTATTACTATTTAATTGTTTGAATTGTCCATTTATTTAATTTAAGTACAATAGGTATAGGTATTATTTTAATAATGAGTATGTTTTTTTTGTATTTATACTTATTTTTTGTATTTATATTTGTATCTCCATTCATCTTCGAATCTTACCTATTACTACTTCCAACTTCCAACTTACATTATTGGAAACTTCGCAGGTCTGGGAGAGCACGCCCATTTTGCCAACTTCGGCATGGCGTTCCTGACCCTCTTCAGAGTCGCCACCGGCGACAACTGGAACGGCATCATGAAAGACACGCTCCGCGAAGACTGCGACAGTAGTGTGGACTGCGTCCGCAACTGTTGCGTTTCTACCATCATCGCACCCATTTTCTTTGTGGTGTTTGTGCTCATGGCGCAATTCGTGCTGGTCAACGTTGTTGTCGCTGTAAGTACCTTTTTGTGATTTACCTTGCCTGTGATTGGATACGCATTGTCTGTCATTTTATGTGTTGTCAGAATTTTACGCAATATCAACGCAACGTTCATTTACGTAATTCATTGCTACGGCATCATTTACATAATATAAATAATGAATAGGGTATTTTATTGAGCTTCAATTTAATATGACAAATATCTCAGTTGTCCTCAAATGAAACAATAGGCATCCTGGTTCCAGCCATGACCTAATTAGAATTTCTAATGACCGAGTTGACTTTACGAACCCTTAACATCAAACCACCGCGCTTTTCAATGCAAATTATTGCTCCGTGCGAGTTGCGATCACTCCGACCCTTTACTTGACAACTTTGCAACATGATATCCAACACTACTAAAATTGCTTTTACTTCAGGTATATTACGATTCAGAATATTAATAAGCAACGTGTCGACCCGCTTCTATGGTAACTTTTGCCAGATAACGTAGATGCGATTCGAAAGTTTGCACAACTTCCGTGCCCGTATCTAATTATGCTGTCATCGCCATAACCCGCTGCTTTTATGATAATGGACTTAACTAATTGCGGACCGACTTTAAGAAGAAGTCCTATTTAATTACGTTATTTGAATCTCTCTGTCAAATTTGAAATCGTATAAACGATGATGGAATATTTGACGGATATTTACAAAAATGTCTTTACGAGTATAACTTAGAACTACTTCACAATTTTGCAAAATACATTTTAATTATTTATTGACTTTTTTCGTAGGTCTTAATGAAACACTTAGAAGAATCCCACAAACAAATGGAAGATGAGATCGATATGGACGTGGAGCTTGAACGCGAGCTAGAGCGGGAGATCGATGACGAGGAGGACCGCGCGCTGTGCCGAGCGCTCGAGCAGGTGGAGGCGCCGCGCCCGCTCAGCAAGGTACCTTCCCTCCCGGCTAACTTCACCTACAGCGAGCCGAAGCACCCGCCGACCCCGTCCCCCGCACGCCTCGCTCGCCGCCGGCGCACGCTGCACTCGCACCACGCTTTGCTACCGACGTCGCTACCGCCGAGACGAGCTTCTCTCTCACCTCATGCGTTTGGACGTCGTCGGCAGGATTCCACCACTGAACCCCCTCCTGCCCTCTACGAGGAGGATGCGCGGTTCATCGACGCGGACGACGCGGACGAGCTCGACCCCGGCAGTCCCCCACGGCGCGATTCGTTTGCGCAAAATCGCAGGCAACGCGTCGACAAACGCAACTCCTTGCGCGGCGAGGAGGCGAGGCTTCTCCGACCCGTCCTGCTAGCCGTGCCCACGACGCGTCAAAACGTTAGGATTAGCGGTCCTAAGCGAAGAACTTCTGAATCCGGTAGCGTGAGTGACGCGAGCCAGATATCCGTGAGACCGCAGCTCGCGCCCGAGAGCGTGGAGCAGCCTATCAGCGAAGAAGAGAAGATCAGGATAGTGATAGCGGAGCGGCGGAAAATTGACGCGGCCCGGCCGGAGCCCGAGGAGGGCGTCGAGCTCGCGGAGCGGGGCTCCTAGTCCCGGCGGGGCCGGCCGCACCAACACCACGAGGTCTACATCTAGGCGCCTCGCGCCCGGGTGAACCTCTCTCCCACCTTCCTCCCTCCGTCTTTTTCTATCGAAAGGTCTGGAACTGCTGATGTTTGAACTCGGTTGCACGACAGTGAATATATTAACACAAATTTAAGAAATATTTGCTTATAGTTTCGACTTTAGTGCAGTGTTGCGGTTTTGTACCGATTGAGTGATAACGTGTGAGACATTCGGTGTGATCATTTTCTATCTTAAATCTTCGTATCCTGAACTCTGATCCTTAATTTTCCTATGCGGCCGGTTCAACGACTAGTGAAGAGACTTCAATAAATTTAAGCTAAGGTGTATTAGAATAGGTAGATAGGAGTTAGGACTAGTCAATTTGTTGTGGTGAGATATTTTCTACGAGAGTTATGGTACTTCAAATGTTAATTATGTAATTTCAAATTACGGTGCTTGCTGTTGAATTGTATTAGTTATTTGTAAAAGTTCTCCTAAAAGAGTTTCAAAAGAACCTCAACGAAGGGTATGATCTATTGTATAAGTTAGTTAGTTTTCTTTATTGTGCGTAGTAAACTTATTTTATTTATAATATGTAAAAATTAAATATTAAATGTTTTTAAAATGTAAATTTTATGACTTAAGAATGGGTTTCGAATCATTGAATATTAGGATAATGTAATCCAACGATTTGAATGAAAAACGCCTATGGGTACTTATTGTTTCTCAAGTAAATGTTTCAGTTTGTACCTAATAAAAACATACTTCTAGTGAACGACTGTCTCTCATACTAGTAAATTGTTATAGCTAGAAGTTGATATAGTAAGGATCTAAAACGGAACCAATAGTGGCGAATTGATTATAACTCTCTCTAAGAATGAAAAAGTATTTTCTGAATATAAAATGAATCCTATTTTCTTACAGTCGTGTACGTAACTTAGACGTGTAACTGGCAATACGCACATATAGTAGCGTAGAATACAACGTAGTAAAACGCAGTGAACTTAGATGATTATTGGGGTAGCCGCCGGATCGGAATGTTCTGTACACTCAATCAATTTGAACGCTAGGCCACTCTGGAACTTTGTCAAAATGACATGTAGTACGGAGTTCCTTACAATTTGAGTTCACTTTGACATATTTCGTGAGTGGCCTAGGGTTCCAGTTTGTTGACTGTACAAATTGTCGTTGCAACGTTAAGTGCTGTCATTATTTGTGCCAAATATATATTATTTTTCTTTAACCAAGCGTAGAGATTATAAACAATTGTCCTGTATTTAATCGGTCATACCAAAAATGAAGTTTGCGGTTGCATTTCATTACGGTGAGCATCCATGACACGCTGTTTTAGTAAACGCTTAGATAAACATGTGGCATGATAATATCGGCGATCTATTCCGAGCATTAGATGTTTACGTTATGGGTACTACTCTTAGACTTGACACATCGACATCTTAAATAGAGAGATGCTCTGCCCGTAGTTATACCGCAAACATTTTTTGTGGGTGACCATATTAATCTTCGATCATTTTACATTAAACTCATTCCATCTTAGCATCAGAAAGATCTAAATACTCTGGAAAGCTTACTCATTACTTTTGAAAGCTTTATAAAATGTACCAATTAATTTGCAAAGGAGAAAGAATGCCAAAATATCTTAAGTAGGTAACTATAGTTAGCCCTTGTAGGAATAATTTTCAGTATCATTTCTGAGACGAGACTCTAATGATTATGAAGGAGATTTTAAAACACATTTAAGATAAACATTATTGAAAACGAATTAACCGGTCAGGTGTTTAGAGCTGTACCATAATTTTCCAAGACTGATATCACTGATAGACGTGCAATTCAACGTCATTGGCTTTTTGTTGAGGAATACTATTGGAAAATTAAAAAGAAAAAAGGTTAGGTTAATGTCACGCTTGATAAGCGGAACAGCGAGGGACATAAAACAGCCCAGTTTTAGACTAAAAATTCAAGCAAAAAGAATGCAAGTTATACATACTCATCTTGCGTCTTCGGATCCTCAGTTTTCCTCAAAGTCAAGCTAATCAGTAAGACCACAATATTTTACCATTAATATTTGGACCACCGTGAATTTGTTATCGAGCGTGCCCGTGCCCGTGTCGCTACCAATACAAAATTACACCACGCAAATCAAAGCTAGCATATGCATGGGACTAATTATAATTTGAGTCTTTAAATGTGTCTTAAAATCTCAGAAGTAAGTCCCTGACCTACGAACGAATTAAGAGCGTAGTTAGGGAAGTGAGCAATAAATTTTATACTTCAACTGTGCCTTTCCTATTTCTAATGTATTAGCTTGTGAAGATTGTTGGGACTCTGAACTTATATGTATACTGTAGGATTTGGGGACTATAAGCTATTGTAAATTACTGTTAAACTCTTCAAATATGTAATGTATTTCCCGAAACATGGTTTTTGAGAGTTACATATTTTATTTACTATAAGCATTATCATATCTTTATTTATAAAACTTAGTCGAAGCTAACAAATCGTAAAACATATAGCAAACCTTGCTTACTTAAATCGCTCAAGTAAAACGAAAACTTGTAATTTTCATTTTGCTTTAATGCTGTGAATCCTTTTCATTGTGTTTCGGAATTGATATGAAAGGGATTAATAACTCAGATTGCTTTAGATTTATCAAGTTCGATATTCCAATCTTAAAATAAATCAACGTCTTTTTAAGAAAAACATATATTAATGAAAATATTTTTAGAGAAACGAAACCAGCATTTATTTATTATAAAAAGATCTTAATAAAATCTTTTGGTATGCATACAGCTTCCAAAGTATATTTCTGCTTTGTTATTATATATTTTGATTGACATTGCAGTTTAAATAAGCTCCTGAGTAACTTATGCACGAGCTAACACTAGCGTCTGCATTACGTGACGCTTTGCTCTCTGCTCTTATTTCCTTTATTCCTCTATATTTTTTGCCAGAATTCGTGAAAAATATACTGCTTTTATTTTTTAAAAGTCCTCAAACATTGAAAGCAGCTAGTTTGTATTCGTGGAAAGACAAGCCAACACTCGCATTAAATATTTCATTTGTTTCTCCTGTAGCTGCGACTATGCCATTGCATTTTTTATGTGTTTTTGATTAACCTGCATACCTTTTTTCGTGTTAAGCTTTTATATTGGACAAATGTCTTCCATATCTACCTACTTATACAAATAGGTTGAAATTCTATCGATCAGAGTTTTCCACAAAGTAATCTCTTAAGATTAATGGTAAATTGTTAGAAGCAATTCTGAATTACTTATTCCAATGTCACGTGGTTGAATTGATTGAAGGGAATTTAGTAAAATTAAGAATAGCATTTCGTGATAAAAAGTAAATTCGTGATAAATATTAGGTATTGTTTTTCGGTACTGATTGTATGATATTTTTAAGAGGTATGAACAATGTTCATTAGTTGAGTACACCTGTTACAATTAGCTGGTGATCTGTCAAGTTACGAAAATGTTAGGTTGAAAAATAAATCTAAAGACAACATCTGCGTTTTATTTCCACGTGATCTGCCCCTGGCGTCTCGATAGCCGAACAGGATATTTATTAATACTGAAGAAAACTATCGGATTGGAAATATAAATCAGAAAGCAACACGTGCAACTGACGGAGTAAGTTATTGGATTTATTGTGATTCCTATCTTATCTAATCTGACTTCCTTACTTTTAGGTACATACCATATTTTGTTGATCTGACCGTTCGCTGATCTGATCCTGATCATAATATATTTGACTTGGTGCACCTTCATTTCAACTGTCATCTCATAATCGTTACAGATATTAATAAAAGCATGCTCTTGTGCGTAGAGAATCGAAAATACGAACGACTTCAAAATTAGCAAATGTGCGACTCGCTGCAGATGTTGCGATGCCTTTTCGATTTCCAAAAAATTACAAACTTCGTAAAAAGGCGGGTGTTTTTGCTCCGTCATTGAATTTCGGGACACAAAGGGCAGAGCAACAGGCGTGCGCAATTGAGTTTAGCAACAATCTTTGCGAGCGTCCTATCTTGTTAGCGGGCGCTTACAATCTAATTTGCATAATTCCTTGAAACGAATTTTAATAGGTTCTTTATCGTGTTCAACAACATAAAGCCGTTCGCGAAAAGGTGAAGATGCTGTTTATTGTCCCGTAATGCGAGGGAGTGCTAATGTGCTGCCTGAATCAGCAAGATTGTTCGGGTTTTTTCCCAAATTGTTCTTTTCTTGTTAGTTCCTTCCTAGAAAACAACTAAGAAATTATCCACCGAGTCCTTAAACTTGATTTGACTTCGAATTTTCTTAATGTTATAATAACAGGCTATTTTTAGTTCTTACATAATCTAATTATCCTAAATACTATACCTATGCCAGAAATTTATGAATAGGTAACTATGTACTTTAATTAATATAACTTGTAGTAGGTTCATGTATTTATAAATGAATCACAAGTAAGTACCTGTTGTTGAAAAATATACTCGGTACTATTTCGGATAAAATATTATGTGAAACATTATAAAAAATCATATCAATATGTCTATAAGATCGAAAGGGACAAACAGTACTTATTCGCTTGATTCTGTAAGTAGATACAACGAAGAATCACGTAATGATATCGTCTAATAACACAAATAATAAAAAAATAATATTGCAGTCATGACGCAAGCGATCATTAAAATAAGCGGTTCCACTCTAAATGATTAAGATGAGAATATTCTTAAATGGAAACAATAACTTTAACTTAACCCAGAAGAAGTGGAACGGCACACTGACCTGATTGTAGATTTGGAATATTCTATCTTTTATATAATTTTAAGGTGGAAGTACCAGTGCGTAACATGTTAACAGATAATATTTATTTGAATCACAATATTTTGCTCATATATAAATCTTTGCTGTGTGGTGACGGTAGTAAGAATACATTTGTCACCACCCCAACTCCTCCTGCGGGTGTCGTAAGAGTCGACTAAGGGATTGAAGTGTCACTGATTATTCTACAAGATTGATGATGGGCAGCAGCGTCATCATAGTGAACGCATTACTGCGATCGCCAATCCGCTTGCCCAGCGTGGCGATTATGGGCTCTTACCTCCTAATGCGTCTATACGCATAGTTAATATTAGGAGAGGCCTACGTCCAGCAGTGGACTAACATAGGCTGATGATGATGATGATAATGATGATATAAATCTACATAAAGTATTTTCATGTATTTTGGGAGAGGAGTTTGTAAGTTTTGTTAAATTATTTTATAGGGTGACAATATCAAAATTTTCTTAGTCAACTTCATTGTATGAGTAAGTGTCCGGTGCTATTGCTGGAAGTCCGAACAGGTGGCACCTCAGTACAACTTTCAATGTCACATGTTGGGACATTGAAAATATGAACACTCAGTCCTAATAAATGTCAGCCTGTCTTAAAATTATGCAAATAATTTAGATTGAAGCTAATTATTTCAAAGTTGGGATATAAAACATTAAGTAAGGCACATACATTTTATCGTTTAAATGCCCTAGTAGTCGATTTTATCTTATCGATGGCAACTCAAGCTATGATGACGAGTATTGGTACAGCGTCAGGTACTAGTATTTCCACCTCACTGAAGTTTTTTTAAGCAACATTACCTATAATAAGTAACTAAAGGTGTATTATGAAAATAATGAAAGCTTTATTTAAAACGGATCGTCTCATATCATGAGCTATTTTATGAATGGCATCGTGCGTAATAAATAGCTTTTAGGCCAAATTTTATTCTGATGATGGGTTACGTCATTATTAAGTATTATGCTAAAATGCAGCAACTGCCACTTCTTCTATAATAAATAATAAGTAAAAAAATGGAAGTGTCTCTGTAAGCTTACTATATCACGTTATTACAAATTAAATTCCGAATGTCATTATACTTTAATAGAATATCACAACGTGATACCCAAAGATAGACTTAAACTGAGTTCAAAAACCCCTGTCAAATGACGTCTAACAAATCACGCAATAAAACCCTTATGTCTCGCAAATCTGTCATTGCTATGCTAAGACTATCATGGCAATTTGTCCTAAAACAACATCGTTCCTCGGCCTGTAGGTCTATTGACACCACGCAAACTTTGCGAGGCTCTTTACTCGAGATGCCCTCGAAGGGACATGGAAACGGTTAGAAGCTCCACATAACCTTTGGTTTACTTCGATGATGTTTGTTTTGTTAAAATTTATTTAATAACGTGCATAAGAATTGGTACTCGAATAAAATTAAATAGAAAATTATAAAATTCCAGCACTGCAATAATTTTATGATTCAGTAAATAATACAAAATGATACTAAAACTAGTTATTTTTGCCCTTTATAAACGTCCGTTTTGAAAGTATATCACAGCGAATTGCTCACCGATTAAATAATATTAATTAATAATTACTGACCGGTGGGGTCGGCGTGTTCTCGAGTGGCGACCACGCACTGGACGGCGCAGCGTGGGAAGGCCCCCCACAAGATGGAGCGACGACCTGGTAAAGGTTGCGGGTGTTCAATGGATGCGGACAGCAGAGCTCACGACCGATCTTTGTGGAACTCTCTGGGGGAGGCCTATGTCCAGCAGTGGACGTCAATTGGATAATGATGATTAATACTTAATTAGTGATATTCAAATTAATATTGGCATGATATAAAATAAATTCTCTTGTAAGTGAATTATGTTCTGTATTTGTATGAGAAATAAAGATCTTCAAACCAAAATCTCAAACCGAATCCTATAAAGCATGAAAAATTTAACCGCTAACCCGATTTATAATACATAAAGGAAGCAAAGTGCCGTGCAATCTCTATAGAGCATAATTTATCCCCACAGGGAATAGTTTTGCGCCAGAAACTCATGGAACCGGATTATATTTTCCCATTATCCGATAGCCTTCCTTTTCCCATTAAGGCCCAGGGATGGCCTACATAGCCGGTAAACTCTCTTTCTTAATGAATACCAAACAAACTCATTTAATTTTTTACGAACGCAATGCTCGGTGCTCTAGTTTCGCGCCTTTGTAGTCGTATTTACCGCGGTCTAATCAACTTCATAGCCTAGGGTTTAGTAGTTTTAGCACGTACAAATTCATCTTCGTGGATGAAAAAAGGTGATTAGAGAACATCAGGAAAAAGACTCAAATAAAAGATAAATGGGTCAAAATTCTTTTCGTTGTCTTATTTTGTGTCCCTAAAAAACGTGACGCAGTGATGATTTTTGTATGAGATGATGTTTTGTTTTCAATTTGTGATGTATGAATTAAAATCTAGCGCGATAAAGAAAGACAAGTGCACCGGATTTTTTTTTATATACTGAGTCGAAGCAACAACTAAATGCGTGACAGAGTGGTATGAAACAAGACAACGAAAATAATTTTGACACAAATAGCTCTAATTCCCGTACTGAAGTATCAACAATATCTTAGGAGGGCCAGAGCTGAAATCCAGTGATGGAGGCTTCAATCTTGGTCGTAAGATAAACAAAAGAAAATGTTAAAATCTCTACGGAAATAAATCGCATCCAAATGGCCGAGTCACGTTTTAAATGTTTTGCAAAAATGTTCAACTGTTGAAAACGTTAAATAGGTATTTATATTTATACAGATATTAAATGAAATAAGTGCGATTACATTTCAAAATATGCACGAGACCATTTTGTTTGGACTGCCGAAAATAAAAATGTACATAAATGTAATTGTATATGTACACACTCGGTCAATGAATACGGGTCAGGTGGTTTTTTTCATAGAAAATAATGCAAACATGCAGTTTTCAAATATTTTTTCAAAATATTTATAGTGTAGGCATTAGCTATTTTTACATCAAGTTGTATTGAAATTTCCCTTGATTCATAAAATTAAATAAATCCAAAAAAACTTTAAAATTGTCGTTAGATCGGTTTGTAGAGACAAAAATGTAGACCGTTTAAGAAAATCACCTAAAATGTATGGTAATACGAGTTTTTCAATCATGAGTTGCTATTATATCTACGGAGTCATCTGACGATAAAGATCCGTGTTTTTCGGATCAAATCCAATTTCAAATTCCATTTTTCTATTGAAATTTCAGGAAATTTCAATAGAATCTGATGTTAAAAACGTATTATAATTGTATTATAAATATTTATTTTAAATATTTGTAATCAGCATGTTTCCAGTATATTCTATGAAAAAATCCACCTGATCGAGTGTAGGTACCCTATATAAGTGTACGATTTAAGTAAACGAAACTAAAATAAGCTAAGTATAATAAATTATTATTTACTATTTTATTACACTTAAAAATAACAATGCATAAGCCAACTCTAAATATTATTATTTCAATTCGATATCGCCATTTAAATATTCAGGACTACCGTGGCCACTAGCCACTTTAGATTATTATTTCGATAAAATAACTACCTGTAGGTTTCGTGAGACATGACTCATATAAATTACCCGCGCACAAGAAAGATGTGCTATTCTAGGTCAGCGGTAAACTACAAATGTCGCTGTGTGTCGATTATTTTTGTTTCAATTCGCTTCATTGTAATGGACCGTAATGTTGTATGAAAATCAATTATTGCCCATGGGTATAATGACGCATTTACGACGCGCATCGCCTGCGCGCATTGGCGAGCTTACCGAACAGGTGTGATGAAAAAGATTATGAAATTTATGAATTACCTCTGTAGAAACTTCTCATCGTACATTTTAGCGGACGATTTAACGCTGACGAGGACGCTGCCATTGTTCATTTTATCGTACAAATAATTTTCCATCATTAATACACTTACCAGAGGGTGCTTAGACAAGTTGCCAATCGCTAACGCTTAATCGTCAATCGTAAACGAAAGGCAGCTAACTGTCTTTATCGCATTAACAAGAAAGAGTGGCAGAGAGGGAAAACTACGATACGTTACTAAGCGTTAGCGATTGGCAACTTGCATCCAGGATGCTTAGCCAAGTTGCCAATCGCTAGCGCTTGCTAGCGCATCGTAGTTTTCCCTCTCTGTCACTCCTTCATATTAGTGCGACAAAGAGGTAAAACTACGATGCACTAGCAAGCGCTAGCGATTGGCAACTTGGCTAAGCACCCTGTTCAGATATACATAATAGTCTAGCTTGACTCGGTAAGCGGCCACAATAGAGAACGAGACCAGTTAATATGATGAGTTTGTTACAAAGCATTGTCCATCTACCTGACTCACGAGCTGGATTTTTAAGGTAAGTTTTGTTTGCATTGCAATGTGGTGTGGTAAGATAGATACCATTACCATATACACCGTGATTTCTAATAACCCGAAAGATTTTAACAGTGTGTTCCTGACCACATTTAGAAACTATAATGTCGTATAAACTTTTCTGGGTATCGCCTAGTTTCAGAGTTATTACCAATTAAAAAAAAACATATTTTCTAATTGTAACTCGGTACAAAAGGTCTTTTTAACGGCGTTGGTGCCATTATGGAGAATAGTCTCACTAACCTCATTAATAGATGTCGAAAAGTGAGAAACAAAACCTTTTAAAAATGAGGTTTTTGTAAAAAAAAACCTTAACACTCATTGTAAGTGCTAGTTTAATGAATAACTTTTACTTTTGATGTTAAAATACATTCAAAAATTAAATAACAATTGAAAAAAAATTAAAAAAAAATTTTTTTTTTCGCCAAAAATTACAAAAGTCATATAATATTTTTTGTTTTTTTTTACATCAAAAATGCGTGGTTATAATCTTTCGGGTTATTAGAGATCACGGTGTATAATAAGATCATTTAAGTTATTAACCCCTTCAATGCGACCTGTAAAAATTGGCTAGTCAAATCGCATCAAACCATGTCATATAGACACCAAAATTGCAGGCGCAAAGCTTTCCATTCAAAAGGCTTCCCATTGAAAATTTTAATGCGTTGCCTTTTTCTACGCACAAGCTGATAGGCCAGATCTTTGATGAGGATTGGACGCAACAATATTAAATTCTATATGAATTCATCACCTAAATATACAATGGGCTTAACATATTTTACAGTTGCAGATTTCAAAGAATGAACTTTTGACTGTTATAGATTAACCTTATTAATAAGGGTAAGACTCACGGTTTTTCCGATAGTCTTAACGTAATATATAAGACTCATTACTAAGCTGTCAAAGTTAATTCTTAGAAATCGGCAACAAAAGTCTACTAGGGACAAAAATATGTGCTTGACGATGAGAAGCCACATGTATAATTTGAAAACACAAGTACAATCGCAAGTAAAGAACTTTACCAGACGTACGTTACCTCAACCCTTCTGCGGCTGTACTTCCTTTGAATCCCAAAGTTTGCCAAGACCGGCAAACAAGCCACATGTGCCTGCCAGATCCCGGGAATATGTGGGAAACAGGGACGTATTGGAAAACTACAACCCGTAGCTTCTTGGGGAAAGTTAAAACTTGAAGGCAGATTCTGTAAGTTATCATTCATGCTTCATGTTTCAAATTTGCTAACCGTATTTTTACATAATGCAGCAATAATAATGGCATAAAATATTAAGCAATCATACTAGTAAGTATTAACCCTTTGATCGTCAAGAACGTGTAAAGGCGTCGTGTGCTGTCGTACCCACGACGCTAGCAACGGCTAAAGTTGTCTCAGTATACTTCGATCATGAATAAAATATATTTAGAGTCTTGTTTTATTTACTTTAATTGGCTCACTTATTGCATTTAATTATGGTCCATACCTACTTACAATTCATGTATGTTTGTTCAGGAGAAAATAAGAGATTCTAAGGACATAATATATTGTCGTTTAAAAATCATTTCATGTCTGTTTAATTTATATTTGATTATTGTGAAAATATTGGTATATAGGTGTCTTTGTTTAATATTTGTAAGCTTAACGGATAGGAAGGCACACGGCTGCAAAGTTATTTTAGCTCGTGTGTATTGCAACACTCTATATGCTCAGGATTCTATTCTTGAACCACTCGCTTCGCTCATGGTTCAACCCTAGAATCCGTTCGCTATATCGTGTTGCAATTCCACACTCGGTTAAAATACAACTTTGCACCCTTGTATAACAAATAACTATTATAGCATACATTGCTTACACTGGACACGCTGGGTGAAATATTTGTTGCTACGGAACCCTTCGTACGTGAATCCGACTCGGACTTGGCAGGTTTTTGTTATTTTAGCTAGCTAGTTAAGTATTACCATACATACATTTTAGTTGTTTTTTTACGTTCTACAGTTTCGTCTTTACAAACCAATCTAAAACAATGTTAGTTTGTTTTTATCAAATGATAGATTCAGGGAAATGCGTGCCTGAAATGTTACAACCTGATTTAACCCTTCGTATGTCTAAGCACTGATCAGTAACGAGAAAACTATTAGAAAAAAATATGCGCGTCACACGAGGGGTTAATCAAAGGATTCTACCTTTACTATAGACATTTTGAAAAAATTAACAACATTTTCTATGAAAAGTTCCGCCTGGGTGACCTGACCCGTATTAATTTACCGACTGAAGTAGTTGCGTCGTGCAATTACATTTACAATTCAATCGGCCCGTTTACACAGGCTAGTGGAAGATAAACAGTGGCGAATTTAACATAACAGCGACCCTCAAAGACCCAGGTACAGGTAGCACGCAGAATATACAACGAGTCCTTAGGGAAACACATTCAAAGTACATGTTAATTCTGGTACTTCTAACCAAATTATTAGCTTGAGGAAGAATTAGCTTTTTCGTTACTAAAATGTAATCCACTTTTTTGTCAACCGGTGCGATAATAGTACATCACAAGTGCGAAAAACATGAAATTCGAAACGAGTGACGAGGGAGTGTTTTAAATCGACACGAGTTACGAATTTCGTTTTTGCACGTGTCTCGTACGACGTTTTTTAGTGCCAGATGGCCCTCCGAAGTTTTGGACCTGACGTGAAATGACACACTTCTCGCACTAGAGCCTAAAAAGTACGCCATCTGTACTAAAAGAATAATTTTAGAACTACACATAACTAACGTGAGACTCAAATATATTAAAATATTATCGAACCGGGTTACTCACGTATTTAAGTCGATGATTGCTCGACATGTTTCGACCCATTAAGAAGGTCCTCGTCCGGAGTACCCCTCGGCCAAAGCCCGACGCGTACTGCGGGCCTGCGCCCTGCTAGAATGGGTATTGGCCGCAGGCGGTGGTGGCGGGGGCGATACAAGGAAAGACAAAAAGACATTTTATGGCAAAAGTAACACTGAGGGTAGATCTTTCCTATCTAGCAGGGCGCAGGCCCGCAGTATGCGTCGGGCTTTGGGCCGACGGTACTCCGGACGAGAACCCTCTTAATGGGTCGAAACATGTCGAGCAATCATCGACTTAATTACGTGAGTAACCCGGTACTATAATATTTTATTATGTATTAATGCAATTCAGTTTAGGTCGAGAGAAAGAGACAAAGCTATACGAGTCGTATAGCCTTGTCCCTTTCCCTGAACCTCAACTGAATCGCATTAGTATGTCATGGTAACCCCCCAGATCCGAACACACAATCAATCCTTTGACAACCACTCTTTAATCTTCATTACCTAATTGTATTAAATTTGTTTTATGCATTTGAGCTGATAGCCTAGCTGCCAATGCTCCAAATAAAAAAAAAGTAATCTTCATCCAAAAAACCGTTGGCCGTGTGGTAACGGCAGTAAAAATACATTCGTCACCACCCTAACTCCTCCTGCGGGTGTCGTAAGAGTCGACTAAGGGATTTAAGTGTAATTTACCATTATTTGATAAAAGATTGACGATGGGCAGCAGCGTCATCATAGTGGACACATTACTGCGATCGCCAATCCGCTTGCCCAGCGTGGCGATTATGGGCATTTACCTCCTAATGCGTCTATAGGCATAGTTATTAAGAGAGGCCTACGTCCAGCAGTGGACTATCATAGGCTGATGATGATGATGATGATGATGATCCAAAAAACAATCGCAATCTTCACCTCCCATTCGAGCCATAAAAACGTCAATAAAATTCAATTAGGAATATCAGACTCAACTGAAATAGAAAACGACGTCTCGCGTAATGCCGTTGGAAATTCATTATTTGATTTCACCTTCGCAGACATTTGAGGGGCGGTCGTTATCTCGTCAAACTTGGGAGGGGTATCCACTGCGTGCCGGATGCGTAGCGGAAACACAACCAGTGAAGTTTAGACCCTAATGTAACCCACAACACACATACGTTATATTTTATATCATCATCATCAGCCTATGATAGTCCACTGCTGGACGTAGACCTCTCCTATTAACTATGCGTATAGACGCATTCGGAGGTAAATACCCATAATCGCTACGCTGGGCAAGCGGATTGGCGATCGCAGTAATGTGTCCACTATGATGACGCTGCTCCCCATTATCAATCTTTTATCAAATAATAGTCAGTGACACTTCAATCCCTTAGTCGACTCTTATGACACCCACAGGAGGAGTTGGGGTGGTGACAAATGTATTCATACTGCCGTCACCACACGGCATATATTTTCTATGTATTTTATATATTATATATAGGTAGGTACTGGGTCCTTACCTATGAAATTGGCATTTTTGGTCAAAGACTTTAGTTGGTCCCTAATTTTATTATCTAAATAGTAAATTACATTTTAATTTTGTTTTCAACAAACAGGGCATTGTGTTTTACACTAATAATTGTTTTCTTTTATTAAGTAATATTCAATAAAAAAGTTTGAAAACAACTCTTTCCATATATGCTGGCGATACATTTGTTCGAATAAATATAAATGTATGATAGTAGGTACCTTGTTTTATAAAATAGAGATATACAAAACACGCCTCAGAAGTGTCTAAAATTACTAGCAAACTTTGGTTTATTTTGATTTTGACATGAAAATGTATGCACAAAATTCATTGTATGACATGAAAAATAGACTTTTCACAAAATTCTCCATACAAACCGCCAATTTCGTAGGTAATAACCTAATATACGAGTAAAAGTAGTATCCACGATCAACTAATACAGTTTAGGAGCTAAATTGAATCGCAATGTCCATCAGAATAACTGTCAAAAACCGGCCAAATGCGAGTCGGACTCGCGCGCGAAGGGTTCCGTATCATTATCAATTTATTATTAAAAAATACAGTTAAATCAACCTACCTCAAAAACTATAGATGATAATTTGATCAAACCAAAAATCGTTGATAGAATTTATTAATGTGCATAACATATATTTTTTTTAGAATTTTATATCGAGTAGTTTAAAAAATAGAGGGGGGGGGACACATTTTTCAGACTTTGAGAGCTGATATCTCGAAAACGATTTGCTTAAATAAAAATAAGATTTAGAAACCTTCATATTATTTTCAAAGACCTTTCTATTAAGGCCATATTCTTTGACCTCTCAACGCTAGTTTTAAGAGTCATCCAGCCTCCGCTAATACCCGTGACAGTCGCCGTCAATGATGACGTGTTACTGTAATACTCATAGTGAAAATATTTACAGTACTACAACTATGTGACTAGTGTGAATCGAAACGACATAGTGTAACATAATAATAATATAAGTGATTAATTTATAATCTGGCAAGCTCTAGCAAGCCATGTGTAAAGTAGACGGTAAATTTAGAAAATACACGGATGCGAGACTATCCCATTAATATTTAATACGAAACTCGTTATAGATCCGCGGTCCTATAATGCGTATCAGGCGTACAATTTCATAAAAAAATATGCAAACATGCTGATTTTCAAAATTTTTGATGGACTGTCCACGAAAAAAGTATATAATTATACATGATGATCAGGGGTCGAACTAATCATGCAGATGACGCAAAAATAACGTACCTAATTTTGCATTATAGGATAATGCTTTTATTTAAGCTTCCGTGCTGCATATTTCACAAAGTAATATAATAATCGCGAGTAAATCCATTACATTTATACAGGATGAAAGATGTATTGATTGTATTTTGTAGTTACACCCAGGGTATACTTGCTGCTATCATAAAATTTGTGAGGCCTATATTAAAGGGTATATCATTTATTATTTATAAATACGACTTTACTTGGCCATAATTTTTTATATTACATGTTTATATAAAAACATACATGTGTCTTATTACTGCTTTAATAAGGTACACATTTTATCATAGAAACTCGACGTAAACCATCTGGATTAGACACAACTAACCCAATCCAAAATCCTGATCTCCTGAGTAATAAAAAAATATTTCGGACAAGTATTTATTATTACAAGAAAATTTACGTTTTGCGAAAAAGACGACATCACACACAAAAAAATCGTACTTTGAAAGACACGCTTTCATGTGCTTCGTAATGTCAAACATTTAGATATTGCCATAGCTCTTATATTGCCCAAAAAAATTACCTGAATTTGTGAAAGGATCCTTTAAAGAGAATATGGTATGTAGCTTACGTGTATTTTGACTTTGACATCTAATATAACTGTCATGGAGCATTTATATCTACCTGTTCTAACTATGGATCAAGCCCATGGTGTATCATTAAGGATTTTATGTATGGATTTTATGTCTCGCACGCATAAGAAAGTGAAGGGCATCTAAAACGTTGTGTAAAAATCCGATTTTATGTAAAACATAAAATCCACCACATTTTATTTGTGTATGCCTGATTGGGGAATCATGAAGACTCCATTTAGATAATATACTCGGGTAGCATCTTGACCTATTGCTTCTTAAAATAGTACCATGGAGTCGCTGAAATAGTTTTACATTCAGCTGTATAGGTTTGTCCGAAATACGTTTGATAGGCAATATTTTAAGCACGATAAAGGTCTCTGCCCACTAGACCGTAGCATACCATGACCGTAGCATGAACGTATCAGACAAAAAAATGTTCTTTGTATGGAAAAGTATGAGACTATGCCCACTAGGACGTTCCGTCGCCGACCAACACCGTCGCGTGCCATACACGGATCGGCAAGAATTGTCGGCGAGAATATTTTGCCGGCCCCGACACGCTACGTGCATGGCACGCAACGTTGCCGGTACGGTGTGCGATGGCGGCGAAACGGTGAGCATACGGGTTCTATTTACATTTTTGTATTGTATTTACAATTTTTATCCAAAACTCTCCAAATTTTTCACTTTTGATAGTGAGTAATAATTTTCTTATGGCGAGACAACGGAAACAATATAATCAGCATCACTATTTTCCAAAAAAAAAACTTACTTGATTGTAAGCCCGCAAACCGAAGATTTACATCGAGATTGAAAAATATTACTTCGTTTCTTACAAACAAAATAATTAAAAGAAATATCAATTTTGCAACAGTCATACAACTTAACGAATTTATCCAGATAGATTGCACAATTTGTTTCTTTTTTTACATGGTAAGAACCATGCTTTTGATGTGGCTTTCTAAAATTAATTTATTGGTTTTAGATTTTTATTACAATATGTACAGTCAAGTGCAAAAATAAGTATCGAAAGAATCCGTTCATAAATATGTTACGACGTTCTTATTACACAGAATTAAAGTGCACTAGGACATATTTTTGAACGTTTTTGTATACCCCTTATTTTGTATTCGACTGTACACACAATCGATATCTTTTTTTTTCGAAAAACCTATGCTCTTTAGCAGCTGCTTCATTGTTATTTAAAATTAATTATTGTTTCAAAACTATTAGAAGATGTAAAAATAATCAAACAAAACCAGTACCTGTACAACAACATATGTACTCTCATAATATAGACAATATATTTACCAATTCCAAGAAGTTTTAGTTTAATATCATAGATTACACTTATCAGTTATCAGTGTCTAGGTTACCTAGACAATGATAAGTGTAATTAAATACTATAATAATATTAATGATAAATAAACACATTCCGCCATATAAATGTATAAGTAGCATAACTGACGATTCGAAAGTGCTTGTTGCTAAGCCTACTTACTCAATAAATAATTTTTGACTTTGACTTGACTCAGTAACAACTCTAGTAGGTACTTCAATGGATTTCGATCGCAGTTTACGATGTCTGCTCAGAAAAATAGATGTAGAAATGAACTCCTAGGAAAATACTAGCACAGCGATAGTAGTCTAAAGGGCGCGAAAACAATTTGCAAATGATAAAACTGTGACAATGGAACGATAACGACGGATATGAATCGCTCATACTACGGGGATGATACGTAATTGCGACGCGGATGATACGTGGTTGCGACGCGGATGCAACGGTCACTAAACGGGCTTAGCACGGACATGAAACGATGTACACACGTTACAGTGGGCATAGTAGTCCGTGTCGTCTCACATTCCGTGTCTGATACGTTCATGCTACGGTCATGGTATGCTACGGTCTAGTGGGCAGAGACCTTAAAGCCCCTAAAAGAAACAATTTGGAAAGTAGCCATACATTACGTACACACCATAAACTCAGAACATAGAAACGCAAAATAATACATATTTCAAAAGTTAGACCAGGTTAAACTTGTATTTATAATAAACGATACAGTCTTTAATACTATTTGCGTTTTCTTTGGCTCTATATTTCTGATATATTGTGTTATCTCCAAAATGCATTTGAATGTTGGTTCTATGTTTAGTATGTTTTGATCACAGCATGTACATGTTTTTGTCACGTATCTCCAAAAAGGGTAAATTATAACAATATTCTTGTAAATTCGACATTCAATTGTGTATTTTAAAACATTAGTAAAAGAACGGCATTATGTACACTTATTTCAAATGACACTTTCGTTTTAGTAAAAATAGTAATAGTAAAAATATTTTTTGAAAACATTCTATAGGTGATTTAATGTCATCCACATTATTAGTACGGTCATTGTACATGGTCAAGTTTATCTGTGTTATTATACAGGGTTACTTTTTCACCGTTACAATAAATATGTACCATATCATTGGTATAGATAATAGATCACATTTATCAAGTAAAATTTTCAATTTATTAACATTTTTATTAATTTACCCTTCATGCAAATGTAACATAGTGGGCGCCATTGCCTATAGCAACTTTAGTCATTCCTATATTTTTCCATTCAATTTTTTCATGAAAAGCTTATTTCTCAGTACAGATTGCGCATTTTTACGCGCTTGTGCGAGAAGTGGTTCATTTTACGTCAGGTCGAAATCTTCGGAGGGCCATATGTACTGAAAAACGACGTGTATCGTAACGTGCGGAAACGAAATTCGTAACTCGTGTCGATTTAAAGCACTCCCTTCGGTCGTGCTTTAATTTATCTCCACTCCTTTAGTACTTAATTTTTTTCGCACTTGAATCGAAATGTACTAATTCTCGGTATGTTTCGTAACAATTCGCATTATTTTCCATAATTTTTTTAATGAATAATAATTTATTTATTTCATAATAGGATCTCAATTTACACATAATAAATCCGCCGCAGGCTTCGTCAAGATGCTACAAAATGGAATCAGCAACAAGCTTCGTCATACTCACCAATGACAATATCCGCAACAGGCTTCGTCAATAGAACACAAAAAAAAGGAAATGTTAATTGCAATCCCCGCTCCGTCCCGCACCCGGTCCAAAAGTCCCCATCACACCGGCAACCGGCATTTTTTTAATTGATAGTATATTATTAGTAGTATTTTATTGATACTCGTGTCTGCCTGCGACCACGGGTGTAACGTCAGGATATAATTAAACGTAAGTTTACGCGATTAGGACCCGTTTGTATTTAAAATATGAGTGATAGTCGTGAAAGTTTAAATCAATATAGTGCGACTGCTTGCAAAACATTTCATAAAATAATTCGAATTCCAAAATAAATTGTGTTTTTAAAATTTTATTGGATGATAATGAAATATTATGGATATAAAATCCTATTTTTAATAGATACGAGTAGGTACCATTCTTAATTATTTCACTATTTTCGTCATGTCAAAATGTGTCATGGTCTTGTCACCAGTAGTCATCCTACTGTTTTTATCTATACTGTGTAATATGTTTGTTATTGTTTTGGTTTAATATATTGAATAACATAATTCTATTAATTTAGTCACTCACCACTTATGTTTATTCAGTCTCCGAAGCCCCAGTGATGATAACATTTTTTTGTGTTATCACACCAATCTTAAAGATAGTTTGGTTGACGACAGCGGTGCGCAAAATTGACGTACGTCCTCCCTCCAACAGGTCCCGAATGGGACTGAAAGATGACAGCAGGAGCGATCCGGGAGAATAATTTCACATATTTTGTAAGATGAAATATAATTCTTACAATATTAATGATTTCTTCTTGTTAATCGTTGACACAGACTTTGACTTTTCTTCTGATATATTTTTTTCTTGGTAAAGTTATGTAGTTTCTTAGCAAAATGAGTTTTCATGCAGAGATTAGACCTATGTTTGGGATCGTTTTTTATAGGGCGAAGTTTGTTTAAATACTTAATACTAATCAATGCGCGATAGATCAAGTTCTCAAATGTAACATATATAAGTTTTACTTCATAAGGAAGTAGTATTATTGAGAAAACTGAAAAAAACAAACGGGAATTCTACGCTTACCTCGCCTTAATACCCCACACGTTTATATACAACTAAAAAAAAAATTTCTATCCCTCAGTTACATGTATGGAGGGCCCCCACCCCAATGGTTTTTTTACAATTTAGTATCATAATCCTGTAGCGGTTTATACAACACATATCCTTACCAAATTTCGTTACTGTAGCATTTATAGTTTCCGAGTAAATCGGCTGTGACAGACGGACAGACGGACAGACGGACAGACGGACATGACGAATCTATAAGGGTTCCGTTTTTGCCATTTTGGCTACGGAACCCTAAAAATCGACAAGCCAAACCTAAACTTTATGAGATCATAGTAGCCCGACCATAGTGTTACCCATGGCGCATTTTGAAACGTGGTTTTTACAGAGCATTTATGAATATAAGTTTGAGATTTGATGATTTGGTTTTTGTATACGTAACAGGAATGTCATCCCTGGGTGCTTAGACAAGTTGCCAATCGCTAACGCTTCATAGTCAATCGTAAACGAAAGGCAGCTAACTGTCTTTGTAGCACTAATATGAAAGAGTGACAGAAAGGGAAAACTACGATACGCTACTAAGCGCTAGCGATTGGCAACTTGGCTAAGCATCCTGCTTTATTGAAGGCCGCGAAATAAAAGCATTGGAATCTGACGGCTTGGCACGTTCGCAACTTGGGAATATACTCAAATCTGCGTTTCTCTACGAAAGAAAAAACATGGAAGCTGCACGCCATACTAAATGGTCTTTCAAAAACGGTCCTGAAATTTGTTAACAAATATCATCCGCCCTTCAATACATCACGCTAATGAATTTCTATATTACTATCGCATATTAACTTAAACCGCTATTTCAAAATAGTTATGATTTCTGATAGGTCCATCAGTTTTGATTGCTGAACTATATTCTATTTGCATTTGTCAAAGATGTTGTGCCGAAATATGCGCCATGTTAAGAAAAGCGCTATGTCCTGCCCATGACGACTCAATTCCACTAAACTCAACACTCAACACACATAAAAAGGCTCGTAATAACTTATTATTACCTACAACACAAGCAATAATTAAACCTGATGATGGACAAGGAGCCTATTGCACAAAAAATAACAACGTTTATTTTCTATTCCTTTTAACGAATATCACC
>JALPQI010007833.1:0-60726 GCA_025490895.1 Thaumatotibia leucotreta | reverse complement strand
CAAAAAGCTTTTCCGAAACAAAAAAAACAATAACATCGTAAAAATTTCCGTTGTAAAAGAATCGCGGGAATGTTAATAAGCGATTAGGGTCTCGACTGTACCCGCGAATAATAAATACGTAGTAATAAGGCCCAGTGGGATGGGCCTTGTAGAATGAAGGCCTAGGAATGCCTTATATACGACCGGTGGTGAGGGCTCTTTGTCTTTTTATCGCAGAAATATTTTAAGAAGTCGTGGATTTACCCCCTTATTCATAAACGTCTGCCGTTACTTGCCGTGTGGTGACGGCAGTAAGAATACATTTGTCACCACCCCAACTCCTCCTGCGGCGGATGTCGTAAGAGTCGACTAAGAGATTGAAGTGTCACTAAACATTATTTGACAAAATATTGATGATGGGCAGCAGCGTCATCATAGTGGACACATTACTACGATCGCCAATCCGCTTGGCGATTATGGGCATTTACCTCCTAATGCGTCTTTACGCATAGTTAATAGGAGAGGCTTACGTCCAGCAGTGGACTATCATAGGCTGATGATGTATGTATGTATGTAAGTTTAGTTTGTCCCTTTCGGTCTTATCAATATGTATGGCCGTCCGCGCGGATACCTCCGCGCCACGCCAGTCTGAAACGCGCCATTGATTCAATACATAATATACATATTGCCCCGCGCAGAAGGATCCGCGCGGGCGGGTCCGCGTGACACTGAAACCAGCCTAAGTGGTGGTGTTCAAAATCAGCGGCAGGCGGGTAAGTACTTGACGATGCATTAAAATTCGTCATGGGAACTCTATATCAAAGTTGTAAAGGTCAAATTAAAAGTATAATAACAATTTAGAATTTTCAATACTCAAATTTAAACCTTGTCACGTCAAACCACTTCAAAGTGACACTCAAGTAGTGAATGCAGATCTGCGACCATATATAACATGGACGTCTAACGCCAGATCAAAAATGGCCCCAGAAACAATTGTTAGAATAGAATAAAGCCAATCAAAGCTTTGATGGACCTATCACAACTACTTTTAAATGGCGGTTTTTATTGGTTGACATTGAAATTCGTTGCCATGATGCACTGAAGAGGGGGTGACATTTGTCAACTAAAATTCAGGACCGTTTTTGAAAGGCAATTTAGTATGGCGTGCGGCTTCCATGTTTTATTTATTCGTAGATGCAGATCGTTTTTTATTTGTATGAAATCCCAACTATAAACCGGTTTCCCATTACATTTTTAAACCGATTTACAATCAAGTGCAGCGTCGAGAACCGGTACGCCTACGTTTACCTGTCCCGGCTTAAGCTCTGAATATCTTACACAAATATCTGACGAATTGTCCCCAAAAGTTAACGAGACCCTGTTTTAAGCCGTCCCCACTTCCCAGCGGTCGGTAAATCATAATTTCATTGCGGGCCTCCAAATTGCGGGGTCTGCAAACAAATGTAAACTTTGCGACTTCTCGAACAGGTAACGGTGTGATGAAATGGGAGATAAAGATACGGTTTTGTTATGAAACATAGCCAAAAAATAAGTGCAAAATAGAATAAGAATCATCACCAGTGATCGGTTTTTTGGGTTCCCCCTAGCGGGATTTCGCGTATAAAAAAATTACGGGAGTGACTATAAAATTTTATTTAACACTATTGTATTATACACATAAGAGCATACTTTACAGAAATATGGCAATGTATTAAAGTTTATTTTTCAAATTACTATATCCACTCACATGCTTTGATTTTTGCGATAGACTCTGTTCCTATGTAAAATAAGAGTGATGACATGTAGCTAAAGTTACACGAAGCACGTCTGTGGATAGGAGACCCGCCGGGAGAATCCAAAAAACCGATCACTGATCATCAACCTAACTCAGTCCACTGCAGAACATAGGCCTCTCAAATTACCTATGACTCATTAGGAAGTAATGCCCATAATTATCACGCTGGGCAAGTTGGCGATCGCAGTAGTGTGTCCACCATGATGACACTGCCCATCATCAATCTTCAATAACAGAATGTCAGTGACACTTCCCTTAGTCGACTCTTACGACACCCATTGGATCAATTGGGGTGGTGACAATATGTATTCTTGCTACCGTCACAACGCGGCCAAAGAATCAAGACGTCGGGAGGAGGAAATCAATTTCACTTTAACACAACATACACAAATAGTAAAACTAATACTGAAAAACAAGTCCGCCAAGTTTCTTACCTGTTCTTCTCGGGTCAGTGGTGTAGGGTTAGAACCAGGGACCGGAACCGGTATTTTACAAAAACCTCGAAATAGCCAAATATTTCAAAATGTTTTATACTCTTTATGTACATTGTACAGCTCAATATTTTATGTAGTTTACAATATCATATTATTATTTTTAAATTACTCCATTAACTTACAATTTATATACCAAAGAATAATGTTCCTGTCCTTGGTTAGAACTGGTAGTAGTTTTAATTTTATGTGTAAATTAGAGTTTGAATAAATTCCAATTTGAATAAAGAATCATTTTCAATGATGAATGATGAATTTGATTTTCACTTTGACATTGACTAAAATTTCTCAGTATGTATAAATCCGAAGCAATATTAAAAGCTAGCAAAAATCAGAAGGCGTGTTGCCGGCCGTTACCCTTACGGGTTAATTTCATGAACTGGACCCACGTCAAGGTGCCACGCGGAATGAAAACGGCTTTAGTAATGTTTTATATAGCTTCTAGCCTATGCCATAGAACCAAATTGACAATATTATTACAAAAAAATAAATATCTTGGGACATCTTACACAAATCAACCTAGTCCCACAGTAAGCTCAATTGTGTCTTGTGATGCGAGTACTGGGCGACGATAATTATAATAGATACTTAAATACATAGATAGCCATGATCAAGGAACAAATATTTGTGATAAATAAAATACACAAATAATGCCCTCGCCGGGATTCGAACCCGGAACCTCCAGCTTCGTCGGCAGGGTCACTACCAATTAGGCTACGGAGGCAGATAAAATTATAAGATACATAAGGCTAGAGCGCTTGTGGTCGAGCGGTAAAAATCCCCGGCTCGTACCCATGAGTTAAAAAAAAACGTATGCACGAAATATCATTTGATTTTCACAAGTGCTTCACGGTGAAAGAAAACATCGTGAGAAAGCATACATTTGCGAAGAAATTCAAGGGTGTATGAGATTGTAATATATCTGTATTTATTTATTCTGTGGTTATGTTTAGAATACGTTTATTTCAAAAATCGAATGCTTTAAATCAATTGCAATCTTCCATTTTAACTGTTATACTTACATTGAATAGCGAGAAACCTTTGAACAGGTTTTAGGGTAGTCCGGAAACCCGGAAACCGAAACCGGTAAATGATACCGTCGCCCACGCGGCTACCGGTATCGATTTTAATACCTAAAATACCGTTAAAGCCTCATAAAGACTCTATAGAACCCTTGGAACAATGTATTTTGCTGATATTTTACCTTTATTTTATCATTTGAGATTGGTAACTATATTTCATCTACATCTCGCACCGTCGCTGAATTACTTGTATTATGGTTAGTTTAATAGTGATTGTTATCTGGGCCTTATTATATCCTAAACTAACCCCATTAAAAGCTTCGCCCGGATTACATTCACAGCCTGTATAATCGTAATAAACAATATACGCCATTCCAGAACTGGCGTAACATCCCAACTTTAAATTGAACGAAGTGACACAAACATGAATTTGCTCTTACGTGGGAATAGTTTCGTAGTTCTGTTTTTTGTTGAAGGTTTAGATAAATGCTTGGGTTGAGTGGACCCTTTATATAATAGATACACAAAAGGTCACAGAAATGTTTACGGAGAGCTGACCCTTATAGGAGTATTTCGCAATTAGTTTGTACACAATTAAGACCGATTATTAAACGCCTGTTCAAGTTTCCTATTTTGTTAATATTTCTAATAGGATCAATACTTTAGCATATTACATAACCAATGTAAAATAAAAAATCAATAATAGAATTATGTATTTATTATATCATAACATTTGGGTCATTGTCAGATTTAGGTTATCGTCTTTTCGGTGGACATACCTAAAGTTAAGGAATCCCTGTACTAATTTTGGGATAAAACAATTGACCGTTCGCCCAGCGATTATGCGCATGTACCTCCTAATGCGTCCATACGCATATGTAATAGGGAAGGCCTACGTCCAGCAGTGGACTGAAAAGTCTGATGATGTCTCTAAAGTACCAAAATCCAGTTCTCAAAATGACTACACAGCGTAATAAGAATGTAACTTTATTCCATATATGTTTACTACCAATAAAGGTGTACGAGGGAATACAGGTGGCATCCAATCTTCAGGACAGATAATAAGAGGGGGGAGACGGGGCAAGGTGGCCAATCGATACCCCGTTTACACGATGATAGTGATGTAACGCTGGCGCATTCCGGGATTACCGGGATCGGTGGGCGGCCAATGAGGAAATTACATATATTTTTCGCGGAACAACTCAAATTGTTTTACTCAGGGATCGGAACCGATGTTTTCGAAAAACTTTGAAAAAAAAACAATATTTTTAAATGTTTTATACTCCTTATGTAGGACTCAATCTCAAGGTAATTAACAACATTGTATTTTTAAATTACTCCATTAACAAAGAATTATAAACCGAAGTATGAAAAAAAAACGAAATTAGAACGGTTCTTTTGTATGGAGAAAAAACCGGTATCTGACCCCAACACTACTCAGTACATAGATTTAAATATTAGATATCATATACCAAAGAAAAAATACTGAAGGTTACTAACGCCGGAGATGGGACTCGAACCCAACGTCCTCAGCTGTCGCGGCTGATGCCATAAACCAAAAACGACTGAAGTGGTTAGCGACCAGCACAAAGTACAAAAGACAAGTACCAAGTACAAAAATGTACTTAAATGTGTTGTATTGTGGCACTTCGTAACAAAAGGATAATCAGACTGAAAGACAGGCGGACATTCGAACACAAAGGTTAAGTATAAAACCTCAGGGCTGGGATAAGCTCTCTTCTGTATCTTCCAGATTGTTCTGTGTAATTGTGTACCGGTTTATCAGCGTCTTGTATCAATAATATGTTTACTGCTGGACCTTTGCCTCTCAAGGATCTCTGCAAGGAACGGTCACTCGCCGCACTCAAACAACGGTCTCTGATCGGTCTTCAATCGACTCATACGACACCCGCAGGAGGAGTTGGGCTGGTGACAAATGTATTCTTACTGCCGTTGCCACACGGCCATACAAAGATGAATTCAATTTTTGCGACAGTGAAATGCCCGGGAATCCCGGGCACCACTGGGACCACCCTACTCACAAATAAAACACGGACAACCGCACTGATTCCACGGCGTCACTACAAACATTAATCTTACACATTGTCACCCTACTCAAGACACCCTTGCCACCATGAGAATAAGATCGAGAATTACTACAAACTATATGAAATGAATAAAGGGTTGTGTAGAAATGTAGCGTAAAGCGTATAGAACTTTAGGGTGAGAAGTGTGAATGCAAAATAGTGTACATAAAAAATACAGAGTTTTTCAACGCCGTAGGTAAGATTTGTTTGAATTATTTCGAATCCACTTCCTTCGATTTTCGCGGCTTAACCCTTTCTTTCTCGAACCATGTTATTATCACATAATATTTCGATGGTCGTGTGACTCAACCTCGTATATGAAATGTATGTATTTTATGCAGAAATATATTTCTAATGACACAACCTCGTAAGCCATTACTACTACAATCAGCCAGAAATTACTACTATGACGTAATGTTGTATGAAAATCCATGATTGCCCATGGGCGTAATGACGCACCTGGTGTGGTAAAATAGTACATTTCGATACAAGTGCAAAAAAAAATTTTTTCGCGAGGGTGAAAGTTGAAGCCCTAGTGAAACGAGGGCGACAATCACTCGAGTTAAAAATAAGTTTTTACACGTGTATCGAACGACTTTTTTCATAACAAGTGCCTTAAAAAGAGAAATTTCCGCACGTGAAGCGTGCGCAAAGTTTACTTTTCCGCGCTAGTTAGGAAAATATATTTTTGCGGCATAAACCGTAATGATATCTTTGACGTCGACTGTACAAGTAACGCTACATTACCTAACATGCGACCGAGATACATTATCAGCGCACCTGCGGGGTGACTGACCTCTTATCGCATCTTACCGCGCCGATAAGGACTCGTTATAAAACCATCAGAAGCGGGACGCGGTACTTTACATTCATAAGATTCCTAAAAAGTTTTCTCGAATAAAAAATTTGTTTGTGGCCAGTCGATTAATTAGGTAAGAACCCTTCATAGAATAGTACATGACGACACAAGTGCGGAAAACATTAAATTCGAAACGAGTGGCGATGTTTTAAAACACGACCGAAGGGATTGTTTTAAATCGACACGAGTTACGAATTTCCTTTTTGCACGTGTCTCGTACAATCCCTTCGGTCGTGTTTTAAAACATCGCCACTCGTTTCGAATTTCATGTGTTTGGGACTAGAGTCGTAATGTACTATTTTAGATTCTATCAAAGAATGGCCAGTGATCCTTCAATCCCTTCACACTTCAATCCACTTCAAATCCAAGAGTAGGGATGGTGACAAATGTATTATTACTGCCAAAATAAAAATACTTTTAAACTGTGATATTAATGGTGACCCAGGACAGCGTAACCATAGCAACGAGTGACAAGAAAAAGCTGATTGACCCACAGATGTTTAATAAAACAACTCAAATACATTAAGGAAATGAACAAGGCAACTACGTAACCCTTAAACATGCAAACCGCTGCGGCTGCGGTTGTGCCCGTGTGGCCGCGCCTTTACTGCTCGGCCCAAGATTGGGGTTTAGGGTCCAAACTTTATAGTTTACTCGACCCTTACATTATTAACCCCTTGTTTATCGTCCATCAAGCAATGCCAAATTATTTAAAATGTGTACGACCTTATCCGTCACTTTGTTAGAAAGAGACATAACATATTATAACTGAAATTAAGATCATGGATGTTTATGAATGAGGGGTTAGATCCTATGAAAATGGAAAGTCTAGTATCTTCTATAATAAGATAAAGGTGCATTCAGACCAAACGAGCATTCGCTATTCTATCCCCCACTCTGCGATCCGGGGTTAGATCCTATGAAAATGGAAAGTCTAGTATCTTCTATAATAAGATAAAGGTGCATTCAGACCAAACGAGCATTCACTATTCTCACTCTGCGAAATCAACGAATCACGTTTTGTGTAGCGATTGAATTTCGTAGAGTAGGGGGTTAGCATAGCGAATGCTCGTTTGGTCTGCTATAGTCTGCATGCACCTTAAGACATTAATCTTTCCAATATGTACCTAGAAAACCGGCCAAGAGCATGTCGGGACAAGCTCAGTGTGGGGTTCCGCAGTTATTCACACGATTATGATCGAAATAGTTTTATTTTAAAGTATTCTATACGCCCACTATTCATGATTATTTTTTTATATTATCTGGAATCACGGATCAAAAGTTAGAGAGGACACATTATTTTCTACTGGAGCGGTTGTCTCCGAAAATATTGACCGTTAACTTTCTTTCGGTACGGCTCCTTCACATGACACATCACATCATCAGCCTGTGATAGTCCACTGCTGGACGTAGGCCTCTCCTATTAACTATGCGTATAGACGCATGAGACGTCCTTATTCTTTTGAAAATACTTATTTTACAATTATTATGGGATTACAGCAAAATAAAAAGATCTTCGTGATTAAATGTATACATGACATACATGTACCAAATTACAAATTTATATTTTATCAATATTTTATCACTATTTTTGTCTTTTGATGTGTATTTTATATTTGTATTTCACTTTAAACTTTTTATCTGTATATGGGTGTGCTGCCTGAAATAAAACTTTATTTTTTTTATTTTATTTTATTATAGTACTAATGGCCTATGAGCTATGCTACGGACAGACATACGGACAGAGCGATTAGAAATACATTTGTAATTAACTTCTTGACGAAAATATCTAGAAACATACAGCTTAATATTAAATGAAGCAACCCAATTAAACTAAGGAAATGAACACAACGGGGCAAGCCAACCGCGAAACCCCTGAATATGCGAACCGCTGCGGTCGCCGCGGCGTTGCGGCTGCGGTTGGTGCCCGTGTGGCCGCGCCTTTATAGCCCGCCCAAGAGGGTTGAGGTACCTACGTTCCGTTACAGTTCAGGTTATTACAGTCAAATGCTGTTCAAGTTTACTAAGAATGAACTTTTGACAGTTGTAAATTAACCCTTATTAATATGAGGATTATGAGGGTAAGACTCACCATTTTTCCAATAGTTTTAATGGCATATAAATAAGACTCATTTCTAAACTGTGAAAAGTTCATTTTTAGATATCGGCAACTATATACCTGATTTTTTAGACGCAACTATAGGTGACTGTCAAATATCTGTATATCGTTCTTGCAAATATAGCTTTCTTACTTGCTGCTGAGAATTTTACATTCGCACTTTAAAAAGCACTTACGATATCAATTTGAAGTATTCTGATGCGTGAAATTTAAGGGAAGTGTATTAAGGTCAAATATAATTAATTTCTCTAAAAAACTAGCGTCTTAAATCTTCAGTAAAAACAAACAGTGTAAACAAGTGTATTGTTACATTACGCTTGTTTATTTCCTTTATTACATTCTAATGAGTCTCCTTTGTGTTTTCTATCTGTATTTGTATTTATGTATGTGTATAGTTATTTATGTATGTAAATATATATTTATATATTAGTGTATATATTATTATCTATGTAATAGTGTAGTCAGTAGGTATTGGATCAGTTGTTATTTTGTTCATTGTTTATTAGCTTCTCTTGCACCGCTCACAGTTTCTCTGTTTTGCCCGATGGTTGACTGGTAGAGAATGCTTCATAGCATTAAGTCCGCCTTTTGTATGATTTTTATTTTGTGCAATAAAGATTAAATAAATAAATAAATAAATAATGTCACTTATATTTGTATGTCCCGTCAGTCACCTGAAATTAAGTTTTTTTAGTACAGATGGTGTGTTTTTTAGGCTCTAGTGCGAGAAGTGTATCATTTTACGTCAGGTCCAAGACTTCGGAAGGCCATCTGCACTAAAAAAACGTCGTACGAGACACGTGCAAAAACGAAATTCGTAACTCGTGTCGATTTAAAACACTCCCTATCGGTCGTGTCGTAATGTACTATTTTAGTACAGATGATGCCTTTTTTACGCGCTAGTGCGAGAAGTGGTTCATTTTACGTCAGGTCCATAACTTCGTAGGGCCACCTGTACTAAAAAACGTCGTACGACGTCGTATACATGCAAAAAGGAAATTCGTAACTGGAGTCGATTTAAGACATCGTCACTCGTTTCGGATTTCGTGTTTTTCGAACTTGTGTCGTAATGTACTACGAGTATGATGTTATTCTTAAGGTATCTCATACTTACAATTTCATATAAAAATATTTCGTATTTTATTCATTCATGTCAAATTTAAAGACAATAAAAAATAATGGTGTATAAATGCCCCTATACCAAGGTCACTACCGACCAAGCCACATAGCCCATTAAACATTGTCATTATAAATCCCGATAGTACACAAAAGGAATTTTAATAGTGCATCAAAATTACAATCAACAGATTTATGAATGATAAATGGAGTATTTAATAATGAGTTTCCGATAATGTTGGCTTTTGTTTGTTCAACTTTCACGTAATTACTACTCATGATAGCATTCATAGCGGTAATTAATGGATTAGATTAATATTAATGACTAAGATGACATCCATTCATTTCTAGTTTAAGTTTGCAAAAACCTACAGTTTAAGTGGAATTTTGATAGTAAGATAGAGGGAAAATAATAGTAAATTAACATAGGAAAAATACATTCAAATAATTACCTTGCGGCCGTTTGGTGACAACAGTAAGAATACATTAGTCACCACCCCAACTACTCCTGCGGGTGTCGTAAGAGTCGACTAAGGGATTGAAGTGTCACTGACCATTCTTTGATAAAATATTGATTATGGGCAGCAGCGTCATCATTACTGCGATCACCAATCCGCTTGTCCAGCGTGGCGATTATGGGCATTTACCTCCTAATAGGTACGCATAGTTAATAGGAGAGGCCTACGTCCTGCAGTGGACTATCATAGGCTGATGATGTGAATTACCTAGAAGTTTATAATTAGAAACAAAAAACGGCTCAATAAAAACACGGAACAAGGTAACCGAAGGGTTATGCCTCACTTCAGTTTTAATGAGTAAATCGTGAAAGCTTAAATAAAGTTTGACTTGTTTACCTATACCAAAATACCACTACATAATGTTAGTTTTCTCTCCGCCCACGTTGCGGGTGAGCCCTTAATGAGTTAACTTTCGCCTCGTGGCTAGGGCTTGCTATCCGAATATTCGAAACCAGAGAATATTCGGCCCATTTTAGAATTCGAATAAGGGTCACTATTCACTATTGACGCGAATTCGGCTTAACCTTTTGTACCGACCGCAGGCTCAACGCGAAAGACCGATATATAAGTCTTGAACGACAGAGCAATATAGACATGTGTGTAAAATTCAATTTGACATTTTGTTGACGTGGCGTGTGGGTGTCAGCTTTGGTATTTGACATGGCGTCAAAAACGTTAATATATTTATGAAAACCTTAATTACTAACGGGTTGGCTAAAAGTAATGAGAATTTACATTTTTAATAAAATAAAACTAATAGCAAAAAGCTTTGGATTATCGATTTTATAATCACAAACTAGAGGATATTAAGAATTAAGAACCGTTTGTCTTTAAAATATGAGTGATAATCGTGAAAGTTTAAATTAATTTATTAATACCCTCCCAATCAACCCCTGTAAGAAACATAGATGACAATCTTTAGTCATCTACTAAAATTATTATCCTTTAGGTCATGGCGTCAATTCTGCACCGTTCGTTAATATGCAAATCAAACCAAACATTTCTGCATTTACGTATCGTCGCTGCGCCTATAAAATCCGCTATGTGATTGATTTATGACTTTGAAATAGCAACTCACAAAGGGTATTAATTGAATTAATTAAAATCCTCTACATATCGGTTTTTACAGGCGCAACGGAGATATTTCCTTTTATTATCACTATTCGAACATTACAAAATAAAAATCGGATATTCGGAAGCAAACCCTATCCGTAACACCGCCTACAGACACGGCCTTCGACGGATATATTCGTATATCGATCTGCTACTTGTATGATTATTCAGGGCAAGGGAAATTGGACGGGTTTTGTGCTTGCGTCTATATTTTTTTAGGTTTCAGACCTGCTACCGCGAACACCGAAATTTGTAAATATCGAGGATTTGTCTCTGTCGCACCAAAGAAGGCGTCATTAGAGTGACAGGGAAAAATCACCGAAATTTGCGGATTTCGATTTGCGGAGCCCCTGTCTGTGCCCAAAAGGTGGAAACGGGACTCTATTGTTAAGATTTCGCTGTTAGTCCGTCTGTCTGTCACCGATTTTATTGTCAAAAAATCTGATTTTATTGTATGTTGAGTGGTTACCCTTAGCCATATATCTATACATTTTATTTGTATAAATTATTTGTAATAACTGCTTGTCAGCCTCCGTAACCTAGTTGGTAGTGACCCTGCCTACGAAGCTGGAGGTTCCGGGTTCGAATCCCGGCGAGGGCATTATTTGTGTATTTATTTATCACAAATATTTTATTCCTCGGTAATGGCTGTCTATGTATTTAAGTATCTATATGTATCTATCTATTATATACATATATCGTCGCCTGGTAATCACATCACAAGCCTTAATTGAGCTTACCGTGAGACTAGGTCGATTTGTGTAAGATATATATTTATTTATAGTTTGTCTACTTTTTCTCAATAAAAGTATCCTTTCTTTTGAGAAATAAAATAATCTTTAACCCGAAACGTTCAACGCTACTCCCATGTATAATGGTGACTATACAGTTCACAAACTTAACTCCAAAACTACAAATGTAGGTACTTACTAAACGCACCCCCCACCCCTCTAGTGGAGTCAAACTGTACTAATTAGCGAGTATTGATGAGTTGCCAACTCGCTAATGGGAACTAATGGGGTGAGTCTCGGCTTTACACTCGGATTTACATGACGATGCCCCATTACAGAGTGGAATACCAAAAGGTTCCGACTTTGTTAATATAGAATTCTCAAAGTCAAAGTCAAACTATTCTTTATTCAAGTAAGCTTATTAACCTTTTGACCGCCGTAGTCTGATATATCAGACAATCAATACCCAGCTCGTATCGCCGCAGTCTGATAAATAAGACAATTTTTTTCATGTTATTCTCAAGATATTATTTACTTTTACAGAGTTTACTTTGGCTCTTTGCATAAGTAAGTCGCAGTAATTGTTGATTAAGTAACAGCTGAGACTGATCTGTTGATTTTATTATATTTTCTAGATGAAAATAAACTTCAATTATACCATTAGATTATGTATGATTTTACCCCAAGTCTCGTAGCCAAAGTCTTATATAAAAGACACTAGTGATGTGACGATGATTGGTATTGGCATTTCTACGTCGACTTTCTCATTCGATATTTAGATTTACGACGTAAGGTTTATGCATGCGACTGACCTTACTTAGCTAACCTATTTTACCACTTCGATATGTTCTTATAAAATTATGTATGACGTAAGTTGTCTAGTATTCTACAATTTAGTCCGCTGAAGAATTATTTAGAATTTTAGAAGGAGCGGACGAAAATGAATATTTCGAATCTGTCATATAAGTAATCTGACGTAACCAGAATCTGTACTTAACTGAATCAAGTTACCCACTGACTTAAGTAGCCACACCAAGTGTTGATACATTCGCTTCATACGCAATTGTCATGTAGATTCTCCTTCGAAACTTGACTCTCAACACGACATGCCATGATGGCCTCGCAGTACATGATAGAGTACCTAATCCTTATCATTGTGATACCATTCACTCTTTGGACATTTGGATTCCATGGATGTTTTGACCCTTGGACATTTTGACACTTGGTCATATTTGAGTCCTTGGAAGTTTTCAAAGTTGAACTTAGAAATAAATATATTTGAATTGTATTAGTGCCTACCTACCAGGATTTATCAGTGAAGTCTGTTTTTTTATAGATTGTAGAATATTTGAATCGATAAATAAGGGAAGACTCTGTTATCGTGGTTCATTGGTAACCCCTACCAAGTCATTGTATTCCGCAATAATAATCAACACAGACTACGCCATCGTCTTAAAAATGAGACCGCATGTGACGTCAAAGATGTAAAATAGAAAATTTTAGTGATGTGGATTACTCGATATTTCAAAATTATGTGAAGTCAACAAAATATATAAGATTGGTACTGTTTAGTAGTTTAAACAATTTGAGTACTATAATGTTGAGCTTACAATATTTATTTATCAAAAGAATTGTAAAATTTTATGATTTATTAAGCCAAACAACGTTGAAATTTTCAAAATCGATACGTTTCTAATGCGATCAATCCTCTCCCTACTAGTGCCAACTAATCAACGAAAACACAATGAAGCCTTCGCCAATGTCTGAAATAGTAGACCGCTCATGACGTCACAGATACGAAATGAGAAATAATAGTGATGTAGCAACGTCCATCAATAAATATGCATAGCTAGTAAAATTCACAGATTCAAATCATTAATAAAAGGGACGAAACCATAATAAAGACATTGGTAAACGTGATTTAATTATAATATTTAATGACAAGGTGGTAGAAAACGAAGTTAATCACAGTAAACTATAAACAATAAAATATTTTATCGTAAGTCATGTGGCAAGCACTACACAGTTTGTTATATCTTAGTATAGGCGGCGACACGGGCACGTTCGATGATATCCCAAGCGGCGTTCAAAAGGTTAATAAGCATTTTCGAATCGTCTGACATTATCAAGAGAGAGAAAAAAATCTACTAAAAGAATCACGACTTCGATATTCTTTAAAATCCACCACATATCCCAAAATGTCCCAGAAAGCTTCTATGGATGTTTCATTTTTGGTGACAACAAGGAACGTTTCATGGAGCACTCTATGGGCTGTCCCGTACAAACAAGTGTATATTTCGATAATTTGAGTTTTCTTCAGAGTTTTTAGTTGTTATATGTATTTTTGAGCAATTTTTGACTCCTCTAGTCACGAAAAAGAACTTCGATAAACCCACAATTTTGAGAAGAACCATGTCCGTACGGGACATCTGTGGACGTTTTCGTGGAATGCAAATCATACAAACTATTTTGGGGAATGATACTAAAAAAGTCCCACACTAAGATCAATTTAGTCTTGTGTTATGGGTAGGGTTCGGAACTATGGGTGCAAAACTGCAAAATTTTAACAAAACTTGTTAAGTGGACTTGACATAGCACCGTACATCCATAAAATATACATATTTACACATCCACACATTGTGAGTTTAAGATTCCGAGATAGGGAATAAAATTGTATACACGTTTTTCAATAATATTCGTATTTTTCTTGGCTAAAATGTTCCCATATGTCAATTTTAAAGTTTTGTTATAGTTTTGCACCCATAGTTCCGACCCCCAGTTAACTAGTTAATTAGGGTATAAATAATAGATAGACACATACAAATACTTAAGTGACAAAACAACCATAACATCACAAATATTTGCGATAAACATACAAATAGATTCCCTCTCCGGGACTCGAACCAGGAACCTCCACATTCGTAAGGGTTACAGATTCAGCTACGGAGGCTGTGGAAAAGATAACATGGGGGGCTTTTGATTAAAATATCTAATATTTAATATAAAGTAAAATTCTGACACTAGTTCTTAGGTACTCCAATTTTCCTCGGGAAATTACTATTTTTCAGCGCAATTTTATAAACCATAAAAAGAAACTTCATATAAAACACTTAGAACCTTTTCACGTCCATTTTACGTCGACACGCCATTCCGTAATAAACTTTATTACAGAAGCACTTAGCTTGAAATTTCATTACAGTATAGTTTGAGATTTTTTTCGCGTTATATTCAATTTAAGGCTTTATAATGTTAGTGTTTTATGTAAATAGTAAATACCTACCTAAATTAAAAAAAGTTCTACGCCCTGTTCATAGTAATTTTTTTTTTCTAGAACAGTGACCGTTATGTGTCTTAGGTGACATTTTGTGTCTTTTTGACATGGTTACCAATACCAATCAATCGTCTGTACAATGGGTTGTGCTCTGAAGAACTGTTCGACATGATGCCAACGTCCACTTTTCATCATCGCACCGCTCGCCACCGACTGGGCGCTCATCCTCACACCTTGCAACCTAAATGGTCGCGCACCGTGCGGTTTCAGAGGAACTTCCTCCCGCGGACGGTCCGTCTGTGGAATGAGCTCCCTGCCGAGGTTTTCCCGTTGGACTACAGTATGGGGTTCTTCAAAAGAGGAGTGTACAATTTCTTATTGGGTCGGCAACGCGCATGTGACACCCCTGGGGTTGCAAGCGCCCATAGGCTACGGTGACTGCTTTCCATCAGGCGGGCCGTATGCTTGTTTGCCACCGACGTGGTATAAAAAAAAAAAAAAAACCAACTAAAGTATTTTAATCGTCATTTTAGCCATAACACGCGCATTAGTGAACATGGGCCCTATCATCCCCTTTGGACCTCCACATCCACATAAAACAGGAGATAATGTTATAAGCTGTATTATGTGTCGTGATCCCAATTACTTTTAAGAACAAACGTACTTTTTTATTAATAAAGTTCGAGTTCATTAATATGTATACATTTCTCCATACTAATCCTTTCCAAATGTGTTTACATAAATATAAAACGAGACTGGAAATCATGAACACAACGGCCTCAGAGGCCCGCGAACCACCAACGAAGTGTTGCATCTCTCTCGCACTTGTGACTTCGTACGTAAGTGTGACAGGGAGGCAACACTTCGTTCGTGGTCAGCCACACCGTCAGCGTCAACAGACAGAAATTTCTCGGGTTTTTTCATACTTAAAAGTTTAGCACTTATATTTGTTTTTCTAAAAAGTGTCTAAACAAAGTTTCCTTCCACTTATTTTAATCCCAATTACATTAAGCTGTATCGGGAAATCCTCTAATCGAATCCCGGGAATTCCCGGAAATCCCGGGCAAGTCTTGCACCTTGTTTATTGGAGGAAATCCACTTTATCTTAACGAGTCGAAGACATTTTGTTACGACGCCGTGTAATCAGGTTATTTAAAGCATAGTTGGAGGTACTGGGTTCAAATTAGGGCTAGGGCATTTATTTGGGTGTGAAATGCTCTAATAGGGTTGGTACAATTTAAGAAACGTATCCGTTTCATATTTTGTATATACCTGGTATATGTTACGAGGTTTCTGAGAAGGGTACTGATAATTTTTAATTTTATTTAGTATACCCACAACGGAAAAATTGAAATCTCCTTAAGGTGCATTCAGACCAAACGAGCATTCGATATTCTATCCCCCACTCTACGAAATTCGATCGTGACACAAAACGTGATTCGTTGATTTCGTAGAGTGGGGGATAGAATAGCGAATGCTCGTTTGGTCTGAATTCACCTATAGAATACGAGTATAATCCAAAAGCAATAGAATTATCAAATTAGTACCCTGATTCATAATCATAAACGTCTTCTAATTTAACAAACCGCTAAGTATTGTTTATCCCTTGCGCTCTTATAGACATAATGATAAGACCGAAAGGGACAAACAATACTTAGCAACTTGTTAAATTAGGAGATGTTTATGAATCCTTATTCAAGGATAGGATATATTCCTTATTCGTGTTAAAGTTTATTTTTCAACATGCTTGTTTGTGGCCAGTACGTTCATGCATAGAAATTTGATAAAACCTTCACAGACATAATTTTTTTTTATAAAAAACTAAATGGAATAAAAATAAATTTGCCGTATGGTGACGGCAGCAAAAATACATTTGTCACCACCTCAACTCTTCCCACGGGTGTCGTAAGAGTCGAATAAGGGATTGAAGTGTCACTGACCATTTTTTAATTTGATTGGTGATGGGAAGCAGCGTCATCATAGGCTGATGATGTGAAATAGAATAAAAATCAACTAATAGCCGATTTGGAATCCTTAAAATATAATTATACAAGTAGATATTTGGGCTGCTATACAACAAACGTTATTTTAATGCTCGAGTTTGTTTATGATAAATTGAAAATGACAAGTAACGCTTCGTGCGCGAGGCCGGGTATTTTTTTCGTCAAGAAAATAAAAATAGTGTTAAGCTCCATCTATCGGGAGACTCGCTAATCGGATCCGGGGAAGTCCCGCACAAGATGCACCTTTATTAGATGAAATACACTTTCCCCTAACGAGCTGTGGACACTTCGTTAAACCTGGATAGACTCTAAACAATCGACATTATAATACGAGCAAAATACACATGGACACACCATGTAAAATTGCTGTCCACACAATAAATAAATATAAGTATAAGTTAGGTATAGTATAAGTTTTATATTAAGTTTCTGCCTGGACAGTTTAGGTTTAAGGCTTAGGCTGTACAGTCTATACAGTCACAGTCTTATACATTGTAAATATGTATTAAACCAGATTGATGATAAATAAATAAATATCTTGGGACATTTTACATAAGTCGACTTAGTCCCACGGTAAGCTCAATTAAGGCTTGTGATGTGGGTACCAGGCGACGATACATAGATAGATACTTAAATATGTAGACAGTGAGGACCAAGGAACAAATATTTGTGATAAATAAATACACAAATAATGCCCTCGCCGGGATTCTCCGCGAACTCAGAACCTCCAGCTTCGTAGGCAGGGTTACTATCAACTAGGCTACGGAGACTGACAATGTTCCTGAACTTTTTGTCGTGTGCTTGCTATACGGCCACATCTGAAAATAAAATTGTGTGGTAAAAGTGACCATATTTTCCAGCAACATCTTCCATAAAATTAGTGTTGTGCAACTCACTTGTGATGTACTCCTATTGAAGAACTCATGATCTCAGATTGTCAGAGAACTTCATACAGGAAAATTGTCATACTTCAATCCTCAACTCACTTCCACGTACTCTTGACAAATCACATCACACTACCAGTCACCACAAATACATTTTGTGCCTCAGTTCCATCACAAAAATATTCCACCGTGCAGAAATCTCAGCCTACAAATACCACATTTAGTCCCGAATGCAGCATTCGTCATAAGTCATAAGTCATAAGTCTAATCACAAAAACATTCAGTCATTCACTATTTTACACACAATAATCCTACAAATACGAAATTTGTCGCACGGCATTCTTGCTCTTAAGTGTAACCACAAACACATTCAGCCGTTGACGCACTAAATCCTACAAGGATACACAAACTACATTATTTACCGCGGCTTCCACAATCAACTATCATCACAAGCACTTCCCGTCATACAACATCTTTCATAAAATACTTTATGTTACATTTTACTCGCTAAACCAACATTGACGTTAGAACTGACAATACTAACATGACACATAAAACAACGAAACTGAAGGAATGTTTGTTTTGCATTCAGCATGAGTCAATGACCCATAGTGACGACAGGGCCCCTCCTTGGGACATTCGCTCAAAAACACACAAAAGTCACAAAAACCACTGCGTACTCTTTTTATCTCTGTGTGTGAAATCTATCTAGACAATCTAGTAGTTTGACACCTGACGTTACGTCACCGGTGAAAGATTGCGTTTACAAAGTTTGTTGGAGTAAAATTTTAAAAGGCAAAGTTTTAAATGCGGCAAAAAGTGGAACAAAACATTTGAGAATAGTTTATTTGATAAGTATTAATTAAATAGGTTTAAAAAACAGTTATCAGATTCAATAAATTGACACTTTAATAAAAAAAAAAATACGTTTTTTGCGTGATGTGCATTTAATTTGGTTTTAACGCACTTTGTAAACACGTACTAATGTTTGACACAGTTTGACAGAACAGAACAAAACATGAAAATAACCTAACATTACATGAATCGTATCAGAACTATCAGATACCGGCAAGCTCTTAAATGCAATGTAAAATTGCTTGTGATGTTTAGGTATTTGTTTTGTGAGTTAGTTAAAATATTGTGTAAATAATACTGCTTGAGTATTAGCGGTTCCAGCGGCAGGCCATAAGTGGTTTGCAAAAAAAAGTTAGTGATAACTCACGTAAGATGTGTATATGATTTTTGGTTTCTTTACAATAGTGTTGTTTGATCGGTATATTTTAACGACGAGGCCTTATTGTAAGTATTTAAAACTTTTGGTGAATGAACTTCTACTTATTTTAAGGTTAGTGGTAAAATAATAGTTAATTTTCATAAATAGCAAGTAAGTACAGCAACTATTAAAGAAATATTCCTTTGTGATGTGTGGATATGGACAGGATGTAATAAAAATAGCCAATAATATGTATAATTTTAACCAAATTATATATAAGCATTTAATTAAGTTGCCATATAGCTAAAATTCACTTGAAGGATCCCTCCCTTGCATGAACATAGATACAGATGTAACCTTTCTTAACATTTCTTAACTTTTCTTATATTTTATTTTGAGTAACACACTTAATTAATGCACTTAATTTGAAAATTAATCATTCATATTTCACAGATAGGCATATATGCAGTTATATTAACCCGGTGAAAGTCTGGTGAAAAAAAGTTAAACAAAAATAAACACTAAATATATAATAAATAACTATACATAACATAAGTCAAACGCTGGGTATGAGATACCCTGCCACATTCCTCCGGGTTAATATTGTATACCATTTTTTTTTGTTGCCGATGGTACTATGGTTGCTGGAAATATATTAGTACCTCACTTCATTTGATGGAAGATAATGTCCCATAAAATTTTTGGAAATGATGTACACATACAAACTCATTTTAAATTGATGTCCTACCCAACACTACATAAAATTCGATTTTGACATACAGTTCATGTCGAATACTGGTACAGCGTCGAATACTAGTACTTTTACTTCACTAACGTCGCCGACATGTAAAAAAACTTGCGCATTTTATTTAAAGCAGCCAGGGCTCGTACAAAAACCGTTTTACTCAACTCGAGTGCTAATTTGTTAGAAAGCTGAAAGTGCTGAAAATATTTCAGCGTAGACGAAATTAATATTACTAGAACGAGAATATTTCAAAGATTTTAGTTTTGTTTGAAAATAAGAAACGTTTTTCATTTGTTATTTATAGTAGATACCTATTTATACACAATTTCGAGGTTGGTTGTAAAGTTATCTTCGATATAGTACATTTGTTTAAAAAAAGTTTCTATTTACTACTAATTTAGTAACGATCTCGCAATGAATTTCATGTTGGTGGTAAACAAACACCCGCCCTAACAAAATACCTACTTTACACGTTTATACTACACATACTACGTCACGTAAACAATAGTCATGGGGGCACCAGATGCGATACCAGAAACCAGAACCGACATGTTAAACAAACAAACACGACCAAAATTACCACGTTGATCTTGACCGTGAAATAGCAAATGGCTATTTCAGCGTTTCAAGTCGATAATACAAAAAAATAGGCAGAAATGTGGACCCAGGCCTACCACCGCGAACTTCGAAATTCGGCTCGTGGTTTTAATTTAATTTTATTTTATACAATTATTCCCTGTACATTGCTGCAGATGAAAAATTGTATACATATTTGTGCCCTTTTTTTATACCGCTTTATTTATGTACATAGATTAAAGGACTATGGGCAGATTTGTATGGAGAGTGGACCAAAAACCAACAGAGCTGAAAGTGGTGTCATTAAAAAGGTATTTACATTTATTTTATTTCATTCTATGGGCACTTTGTTCAATTCCATTGCAAAACCGAGATATTTGTATTTTAGTCAGAGTAAATACTATGATAAATGTTGTCTGTACGACGGTGATTTACTTATAGAGTACCCGCAGAACGCCTTACTCATACAATTTTTTCCAACGGAATTCAACTTTGCACCTATAGAATGAAATAAAGTACAAAAGCAGACCTTTTTAATGACACTACTCCCAGCTCTGTTGGATTTTGGTCCATTTTGACGCATAGTCCTTTAACTAATGTACTTAACCTAACCTATATCTAAGATTGGCCCTTGTGGCATTGTACCGAGGATGCTGGCGGGCGGCATTTCCTCGCTGTATCGCAATACTGATGCGTTGTGCGAGGAAGTCGCCAGCTCTTCGGTCTTTAGTTACATTTACAAATACATCTCAATTTTTGGGACGTCCTAACCGAAAAAAACTCATCTTTGATTTTAGCCAGTCAGAAAATCAGAGATTTTAGTAGGCGAAACGTATGAACCAGCCGATTTTTTTCGCGAGCTAGATGTGTATCCTACAGCAAAGTTCATCAATAAGATCTCAGAATTAACCCTCAAACTTTGACCATTAATAAAAAAAAACTGTGTATAAGATATATTCGCTATGTTTGAAAGTACAGTAAATATGTTTAGTAGAACAAACAGTCGTAGTTCGTACCGTCTCGAAAGAAAAAATGCGTTACAACGCTAAATTTATTTAGTTTTCCTTAAAATATTTAGTTCTAAATTATTTGCAATCTCCTTTTACAAATCTGTTTGTACACGAATCCTAATTGTCTATTAGCATAGAAATTGTTTGCATTGTACACAATTTTGTAAGATAATTGATTTTTCTTGTTCGTGAATAAACACAATTAAAATTCCATAAACGCAAACATTAATATTTTTAGCCTTTAATCCTAGGACACATTTTGTATTTTAAAGTTTTAATTTACTTGTATACCTACAGATTCATAAAGTGAAGACTCGAGCACAGACCTTCGTACAATGTTAAAGTCCAAATATCTGTTATACGAGCAGTTTCAATAAGGATAAGAGGCACCAGAAGGCATATCAGAGCCTTCGAATGCGAAGACGGAACAGGAATCCTATACTAAACATCTTCGAATCCGTCCATATACAACGTGTTTCACCATTCACTCAAAACCACAGACACCCCAACAAAATTCTCACATCAGTGTATTTTATGAAATAAAAATGATACCCCACACTATAGGATTACATTTTTTTACAATACATACCTAAATTCTAAGAATATAATGACTAAAATATAGATATCTACAGTTATCACTTCATTTCACAATGACCGCACAATAGAAAAATATTAAATTCCGAACCAATGAACACATACAAACTCGTTTCCGCAGAAATACGAACATTAAACACATAATATTACGAATCAATGACTACTATAAGATAAGAAAACAAAGCAACTTTGTATAGATCGTTCGGAAAGAGATGACACGTGGGATATACGCTTTTACTAAACATTGAAAAATATCACTAAATAATGTGTCAAATGTGTTGACGCTTAGATCAGAAAATTCCTAATGATTTATGGACCTATTTTAATCAAAACCAATAATGGGGTTTCGGAAACCCCCACGAACACAAAAAACCCAAGATGCTTCGATAAAAATACATTTAAAGACTATTAGACAATAACCAAAGTCTAATAAGTGATTAACTAGCAATGAAGGGAAACTCGTTGTTAGCGGGCAAATCTGAGAAACAATTAGAGATATTTAATACTGTTAAATACGTAGTGTCATTAGATAAATTAGAGGTGACAGTTATAAAAGAATAAGCGGATGCGATACCGACATCATTCACTTGTGTGGTAACGAAGGAGAACCATGAAGTTCCTGGTGAGTACTTTATTAATTTTACTATCCTCCCTACTATCTATGAGAAAGTAGATATCCGTATTAACGATCTTCCAGACTTCCAAACTTTTCAATTCATAATATGTAGTTTCAAAATACTTACATACCAGTTTTAGTTCTAGCATAGGCAATCGACTGGTATGTGTAGTGTACTTATTAATTAACTTTACGACATATTTGTGGCTCGCGTATATTATCTATTCTTTCCTTGACAAATAAGTATAGATAAAATTTCCGAGCATAAGATTTCTTTCTTCGCCTTTAAACTGCTTTTCTAAGCCAGGGGATACCTCAAGGATCCAGTCTGAGCCCGATTTTACTCCATTTTACTATAATCATGGACACACTAAAATCTGAATTACTGCAACATACGAGTGGATTATTTCATACATTTGTAACTGTTTATAAAATATTCTATCTTTTTCATTACAGCTGATCACCGTCGCCTGCGCAGTGGCTGTCTCAGCCGTGCCGTACGGCCCCATCCCGCCCTACCACCACGGCATGGGCATGGGCATGGGGGGCATAGGCGGCGGCTTGGGCATGGGAGGCCTAGGCGGCGTGGGCTCCATGGGTGGCGGCCAGTTCGGCGGTGGCCAGCAATTCGCTGGAGGTAGCTCTGGGTTCGGAGGCGGTTCCTCCGTGGGAGGTGGATCTCAAGGATTCCAGCAAGGTGGACAGCAGAGCAGTTTCCAACAGGTAAAAACATTATCCGTATTTTCTTGCTGTTCAATTATCACACGATGTTATACTGAATTCTAACATCATTTTAATTGTTTTTAAGCTAATAATGGTCATTTACATTAGTAGTATAAATAAATAAATAATAAATAAATATCTTGGGACATCTTACACAAATCGACCTAGTCCCACGGTAAGCTCAATTAAGGCTTGTGATGTGGGTACCAGGCGACGATATATATAATAGATAGATACATATAGATACTTAAATACATAGACAACCATGACCAAGGAACAAATATTTGTGATAAATAAATACACAAATAATGCCCTCGCCGGGATTCGAACCCGGAATCTCCAGCTTCGTAGGCAGGGTCACTACCAACTAGGCTACGGAGGCTGACAAAAAGGAGTGTGACTTAAAACTTGCATTTATTGAGCACCCGATACTTCGGCACTGTTACAATTGTTACAAATACCATCTTCACGGAGTTACTCTCACTAATTGACAAAAATATTCGGGTTTACCATTCTGATCAAGATCATATCACGTTTTTGTGATATTTGACTTGTTGACTGTGTCTGAACGCTGGTAATTTCCCAAATAGAGTGACATTCCACTATCCTCATCTCACATTACCTCATATCTGCAATGATAAGCACCTCTAAAATCTCATTAAATCGGACCCCAAAATTCAAGAGATGGTCTAACGCTTCACTACATCCAACAATTATTTTAACAAATGCTGTCTCCAGGTGACCTCGGCCCAGCAATCCTCTGGTGGAGTCTCCGCTGGTTCCTCCGGCTTCGGTGCCCAGCAAGGAGGTGGTGGCTTCAACAACTTCGGCCAGGGAGCGTCAGGGTTCGGAGGCAGTGGCTTCGGAAGCCAGCTCGTTGGGAAGTAGACGTTCATGAAGGCTATTCCGATGGAGATCTCAAGATCACATGAGAAGATTACGAGCAGCTTTTGATGTTATGAAACTTGGAACCAGAGAATATAAGAAAAAATCTAACTCTTTGATCAGAAAGGAACATTGAACAGAAGAAAGAAATATCAAGTTAAAGTGATTGTGAATTTCTTCATCTGGAATTTAGCTTTTGTAAAATCAGTTAGGGAAAGTCAATAAAGTATTATTTAAATATAATTATTTTTCTATATAACCTTTATAATCTAAAACAGTACTTAACCATTTCAGTTGCTATTTTTTGTTTAGTTTCATTAGAAGAGGAAGAACAAAAAGGTGCATTATTTCATTCATAACATAACACCAAAGTTATTTTATGTCAAAGGTAACATTTAGCAAAATGAAATTATTATTTATAAATTAATGTAACTATACAGAATCATACATTAATAGCATTAAATGTTAACTCTGTTGTTGATTGAATACGCTAAAAGATAATTAAGCGTGTAATAAGGTTATGATATTCAATAAAATTAATCATATTTTAATATAATACTGTTACCGAATACGCTACAGGCAATTTATAAATTAACTGCGTTAAAACTAGGTATTAAAAGGTCAGGTTTTAAGTTATTACTAATGAGGGTATTTAAAAGGCAATCAGTGAAAATAATTTTAAACAAAATAAGTCGTGAGTGTTATAAATTATACAATCGCCATCACATCATATATCGGAGCGGCCACAGTATTCAAAAATATCTGAACATGCCTTCTAACACCATAATAATAGATGTCAGGTAAATAAATATCATGGGACAATTTTACACACATCTGCTTAGTCCCACGGCAAGCTCAATTAAGGCTTGCGATATGGGTACCAAGCGATGATATAATATTTAAAATAGACAGATACTTACATAGATAAACAAACACGACCAAGGAAAGGAAGGAATATTTGCTATAATTTTAAAACGGACACGAGTTGAAAAGCCCTAAATGCATTTCAACATCTGTGTCATACAAAATTTTACATAGCATGATGCAGATGAGAAAACCCGACTATCTCGGCAGTACCGACCAGACCGTACTAATGAAAATTCATTCCTGCACGATTGCGGAAAAGTATCACTTTCTGTGCATACGTATACTCTTAAAAATCTAAATAACACTTTCTGAGCATATGCAATTATGCATTTTAATAATTATTATCGGATGCGGACCTACAGCACGACTTTGACTTTTGGCTTTCTCACAAAAAGGCTTGAATATAAGAACGTCAACATAAACAGTATACAAAAACATTTCCCAACAAGTAATAAGATGAAGTTCGTTACGTGTTCCAAACTCGACGGGAATTAAAAAAGTCCAATTTGTTCGGCGAGGGCCGGAGGACGAGGACCCTTCTAACTTGCTCCTTATGGGATAAGTACCTGAAAAAAGAAAAGAGTTTTATTAGAATTATCACAAAAATATATCGGAAGGTCAATTGGATGATACTTTGTATAAATAGATAAAAACGGGAGAATACCAAAACAAAATCTAACATCTATATACAAAACTATAACAGACCGCAGCAGGGAGTTCATTAGGTACTCATTAGCGGGTGGCATAATATATACGTATGTCGAGCAATCATCGACTTCTAAAGGTGCATTTAAACCAAACGAGCATTCGCTATTCTAACCCCTACTCTACGAAATTCGATCGTTACACAAAATGTGATTCGTTGATTTCGTAGAGTGGGGGATAGAATAGCGAATGCTCGTTTAGTCTGAATGCACCTTAAAACGCGAATCACCGTGATACATTTAATTTTGGTTGTTGATTTCACATAGCGTCAAAACATGGCCCACGAAAATTACGTACCATACAAATATGTCTCGTATTTTAGAAAGGCATGTCAGAAATATTTTATAATAAATTGGCATAACTCAAATGCACAGATAAATCAGGTCAGCTTATCGTTTATTTTGGATATTTATAGGAAATCTCTCGATATAATAATTTTAAATGCAATTTCGATGTCGCCGAGATTATTCGTATTACTCGCATATCTATAAATATGCGTACACTTCGGAACGTATTATTAGGGAAGAAGGATTTAGAGAATCCAAATTAACGTCTTTATACAGGGTTACTTTTTCACCGGTACAATAAATTTTTCCACATAATTGGTATCGATAATAGATTACATTAATCAAATAAAATTGACATATTTTTAATCATTTATTATTAATTTATTCAAATGTAAAATGAGCATTCGCTATTCTATCCCCACTCAACGAAATCAACGAATCACGTTTTGTGTAACGATCGAATTTCGTAGAGTAGGGGGTTAGAATAGCGAATGCTCGTTTGGTCTGAATGCACCTTTAACAGTTTTTTTATCCATACGCATCTTAGGTAATAGATTATGTCTAGCAATGGACTATAATAGTATGTATAATGATGTGATTAATTGATTATAATAGTCTCTTAAACATGATCAGGAACCACTCTCAATCGTTGCGGCCTGCAAAGTCATTGGTCTAACTAATCACTAGCTCACGAACTACTAAATCCATTAACATAAATATAAACTACGTACCCATATCTAGAACCTAAATCGTCAAAGTGTAAAGAGAACAATGGTTGTGAATCACCAGCCTTCAACTCACAGATATGGACGGAATGATGTCATGCAAATCTTGACCAACTAAGTTTTGAATAGGGTAAAACACATAACAATTTCTCTTTAATATGTTTTGAGATTTCAGGAACGTGTGCAGGATTTCTTTAAGACAACATCTATTCTACTTCATCGCGTATAAAATATGCTTCGAAAATTACCTCCTGACCCTGTTTATGTATTTAAGTACACATGTCTATTATATACATATGTCTATTGTATATCGTCGCCTGATATCACAAGCCTTAATTGAGCTTACCGTGGGAATAGGTCGATTTGTGTAAAATGCCCTAATGTATTAGTTATTTTTTTATTTAGTAGGTACTAATTTAATAAAATTTCAAATTACATCGACCAACCCAAAACTTCCAATAAGCCCCTGGGGGGTTAAAGCTCAGGTTTCCAGGTGACTGTTTAGTATTAAAAACATAGTTTTACCTACATAGCATTATGAGGTTAACGATCTATGTTTGAGTAACAGTTCACCTTCACCCGAATTACGTTACAAATATTTTCGGGACGCGTTCTCGTCAGGGTTGCCAACCGTTCTATATTACATAGTATTGTACTTATATTTCGATTCTCTGTACTATACCTGTATACTGTTGTATATAATATAATACCTACGCAAAATACTATATTTTGAAGTTTTTTTTTACAAAACACAAAAGTTTTTACTTTTTTTAATGAAAACGCTACATTTTCTATCTTCAACTTTCAAAACTGGCTTACAAAACACTAGTAAGTATTTGATTGATCATATTTCAACCCAAAATAAAGACTTGTCTGTCAAGATATGTATGCGTTCGGGAATCGTCAATCAAACACGGGCGCTGGGCTAAGACTGTTTTATTCATCCAATTCTTATGCTATTACCCACCTTTGCCATTACATGCATAAATGAGGATACCTAAATATATTTTACTAAGTACTATATTTTTTACAGTATACTATATTTTTACGCGTATTATTTTGAAATAGTACATTTCGATGCAAGTGCAAAAAAATTTTTTTCGACGTGGGTGAAAGTTGGAGCTCGAGTGAAACGAGGGCGACAATCACCCAAGTTAAAAAGAAGTTTTTACACGTGTATCGAACGACTTTTTTCATAACAAGTGCCTTAAAAAGAGAAATTAATGCACGCTAAGCGTGCGCAAAGATTACTTTTCCGCACTAGTGAGGAAAAATACTATTTAAAATCACAAAAAAATGTTGGCAACCCTAGTTCTCATATAGATGTTTCTGGAAGCCATTGACCCTGTTAGCTCCGGTTTACTGCAGAGTTTACAGCGCAGTCTAGTTTAGTCGCGTATTATAAAGCCGTGGGGTGACGTTTGTCACCACCCCAACTCTTCCCGTGGGTGTCGTAAGAGTCGACTGAGGGATTGACGTGTCACTGACCATAATTGAAGATTAATCAGTGTAATTCGCGCATTACCGACAAAAAATCTTTTTTTTCTTCTTCTTGTATCGCCATTTTGATGTCAACGGAAATGTGTGTTTTAAACAATTTTAACCCTTTAGGCTGCGTTTTCACCAGAGATGTGGGAGGATGGGATGTGTTTCCATACAAATGACACCTCGCTAGAGTCATTACAGGTGTCATCTGTATGGAAACACATCCTCGCCCATCTCTGGTGGAAACGCAGCCTAATTGATTATTTCGTGGCACCATCTTATTTATTGTATTTTTGTTTTTTTTTTTATACACTGTAACCTTGTATTATTTCACTGTAAATTAGTGTCACGAATAAATGTTGTCCTATTCTATTTTACAAAAAAAAAAATGACTAATTTCCAAGTATAATTACATTTATTATAATGTTCATGCTCGAAGCTATTCACCTGTTCATAACTATTCTTAGTACAGCCTCAATCTAGGCAGTTAATCTAGGAATTCTACAGATTAGTGTTATCCGAACCTAAACCACTCCTAGGCCTTGAGATTCCTTTCACTTGTGTGTAATACAACTTGCATTATATGCAGTCGTCGATGCATACATTAATGCATATAAATTATAAACCGCATTTAGTCGGCCGCGGTGTAGTGTGTTCAAGAAGTGAAGGCACGTAGACGTATAGAAGTGCCTAGAAGCCAAACGCCTTCGCGCCGCACATATATTAAGATTAAGTATTAGTTATTCTCTAATTCTGTAATATCTATATCATTAAATATTATTTAATCATTTAATTATCGTGCACTGTATGTGTGTACTTGCCAAGAATGTTGACTTACTGTTTATCTATTTTAATAAAGTAAAGTATTTAATAAAACTATGAAAACGGATAAACTCGCGTATATTTATTAACTTTAACTTCATTCGGATGTTTCGAACACTTTACAGGGTTCGTGGTCTGCGGGCGACTGATTCGCGAGTTTATCCGTTTTCATAGTTTTATTTCAGAAGCAATTCTCTGGGTACGGTAACCGAAGAAAATATTAAAGTATTTAAGACTATACCCATACAAGTACCTAATACTATACAGACGTGTACGGCAAAATCAAGATATGTCGCTAATATGAAACCAATAATACATGAGCGGCTCGACGCTGAATACTGACGAGACATTAGCACGCTCGCTAATAATAATAAAGGAGATACAAATAATAATAATAATATTCCAGGGTGACAGTCTGAGTCCCTTATGGTTCTGCCTAGCTCTGAATCCCCTCAGCACCCTGCTGAAGGATTCAGGACTAGGTTGCCGGCTTCGGAGAGAGGGTGAAGTCATTTCTCACCTTCTGTACATGGATGATCTCAAATTATTTGCGCCAAATAGCCAAATAGCCAAGACTTGTTGGAGCTACTGCGAACCACAGAAGTTTTCAGTAGTGCCATCAATATGGAGTTTGGTGTCGATAAGTGTGAGGTTATGCATGTGCAGCGGGGGAAAGTAGTAAATTCAACAAATTTACAGCTTTCTGAGACAATGTCGTTCAGATCTATCTCGGAAGCAGAAACCTATAAATACCTTGGTATGTCACAGTCTTTGGGTATTGAAGATATGGGAATTAGACAGGCGGTGAAGGAGCGCTTTTTCAGCCGGCTCACAAAAGTACTTAACAGTCTTTTGTCAGGAGGCAACAAAGTGCGCGCCTTCAACGCTTGGGTAATGCCCATACTCACATACTCCTTTGGCGTACTAAGGTGGACTCAGACCGAGCTGGACGCCCTGGATCGAAGGGTCCGTACACTGCTCACCACACATCGAATGCTACACCCGCGCTCATCAGTTATGAGATTGTACATCCCGCGGAAGTGTGGGGGCCGCGGCTTCCTAAATGCCAAAAACCTTCACAACCACGAGGTGTACAATCTCAGAAACTATTTTCTTAACAATGAGTGCGGGATGCATCGTGATGTGGTGGCAGTAGACCGGAACCTCACGCCGCTCTCCTTGGCAAAAGAGAACTGGCGCAAACCTGTGGTACTAAGCACCGAGGACCGCAAGGCGGTATGGAAGAGCAAGGAGCTACACGGGCGGTTTTACAAGGCCCTCACGGGACCTGACGTAGATCTGCTCGCGTCGGTGAACTGGCTACGATTCGGGGACCTCTTCGGGGAAACCGAGGGTTTTGCCTGTGCAATTGCTGACGAGGTTATCATGACGAATAACTACCGGAAATATATCCTGAAGGACGGTACGGTCGACATCTGTCGGGCATGCCGCCGTCCCGGTGAGTCACTCAGGCATATTATTTCCGGTTGTTCTCAGATTGCTAACACCGAGTACTTGCACAGACATAACCTCGTAGCCAGTATTATACACCAGCAGCTTGCTCTTCGATACGGCCTTGTGGACGTCGAAGTGCCATACTATAAGTACACAACTGCACCAGTTCTCGAAAATGGTCGTGCCACGCTCTATTGGGATCGACCTATCATCACGGACAGGTCTATTGTAGCCAATAAGCCTGATATCGTGCTGGTAGATCGATCGCAGCGCCGGGCTGTGCTCGTCGACGTCACCATCCCCCATGATGAGAATCTCGTGAAGGCCGAGAAGGACAAGTCCAGTAAGTACCTAGACTTGGCCCACGAGATAACCGCCATGTGGGATGTTGACTCGACGATCATAGTCCCGATAGTCGTTACAGCGAACGGTTTAATAGCGAAGAGTCTCGACCAACATCTTAAGAGTCTCTCGCTAGATGGCTGGATCAGGGGTCAGATGCAGAAGGCGGTAATCATTGACACGGCGCGGATAGTCCGTCGGTTCCTCTCTCTGCGGCCTTAACCACCGGCAGCTTGGGCCCGCCCCGTTGCCGGCGGCACCCTAGGTTAGGTTTTTTATAATGTGTTTATGTGTTTTGTATTGTTTTTGTATGTTTTATTGTATTTTACTTTTATAGACATTTGTATAAAAAACCTAACTTAAGAGAATAGAAAAATAAAGGAAATAATAATAATAACTGACTCGACGATCATAGTCCCGATAGTCGTTACAGCGAACGGTTTAATAGCGAAGAGTCTCGACCAACACCTTAAGAGTCTCTCGCTAGATGGCTGGATCAAGGGTCAGATGCAGAAGGCGGTAATCCTGGACACGGCGCGGATAGTCCGTCGGTTCCTCTCTCTGCGACCTTAACCACCGGCAGCTTGGGCCCGCTCCGTTGCCGGCGGCACCCTAGGTTAGGTTTTTTATAAAGTGTTTATATTTTGTATTGTTTTTGTATGTTGTATTGTATTTTACTTTTATAGACATTTTTATAAAACACCTAGCCTAAGAGAAGAGATAAATAAAGGAGATAATAATAATAATGTATTTATTTCGACCAACCTGGATCATGGGTTAGTAACAATGCACTTAATCTATTGTTAGTAAGTATTACACTCATATAAATTAACACTAAAGTAAACATCTAAATTAATTAAATTAATTCATTTGCAATACAATTTATACTAAATGTCAAAACTAGAATGAAATCAATAATTTAAAATTTTGAAAATAATATTAAGTATAATAATTTACAATAAAAATTGATAGGTACATTGTTAAAATGATTAAATAAATAAAAAATGAAATATCACAGTTAATTCTAATATCGAATAATTAATGTTGAAATATAAAATTGTCTCTAAAATTATATTAATAATTTACAATAAAATATATAGAAATTTAGTCAATATTTAAAAAGAAAAACTACTTAATATATAATTTATTTTTGGTAGCATGTATCATGCAACAATTATTTAAATAGAGACAATCGACCCTATCTGCGATCATTTTCATGACCCTGTTGGGGATAGCCCGCACTCTGGTGAACAGGGATGTTGCCCGCTTGCGCATAGTGGTATAGAAGCAGTCTACCCGCGCCTCCGCAAACATCCCCGATGCACTGCAGAATCGGGGTAACCCCAACAGTGCCCTAAATGCATTATTATATTGAACGCGCAGGGCGCTGTACCGTTTTTGCGTATAATCTGCCCACAGGCTGCTTGTGTAAAATACTGTACAGTAAGCTCTAAACAGGGTGATTTTATTTTAACTTCCTTTGAACAGTGAGCAAACCTGCGGGCTATCATATTCGCTCTAACGGACAGCGCCCTGCGTTCACGCTCAATATCTGCGTTATCTTTGAGGTCTGCTGTGACAACATGCCCCAAATATTTAAATCGGTTCACAATGCGTAACGGAGTACCATTTAGCTTCACAGGTGGAAAATTTGGTGAGCTTTTGCCCTTAGCCTTAAAAACCACACATTCACTCTTGTTTACGTTATATATCAAGCCGTGACTGGAGACGTACCTCTCACAGATATTAAGTAGTTTAGTGAGACCACATGCTGAGGCGCTCAGTAGAACCATATCGTCGGCATAGCTCAAGTTGTTGACACAGACACCGTCAACATGACAGCCGACCCTGGTTCCACTGAGCTCCTCGACGAGTGCATTTATGTAGAGGTTGAACAGTTTCGGAGATGTCAATCCGCCCTGTCTAACCCCACATTCTAACACATACGGCTGAGAGTACGATTCCGACCATCGCACGACATTGACCTGGTTACGGTACCAGAACTTGAAAATGTTGCACACTTCAGCTGGCAAGTTTATACTATCCAGTTTCTTCCACAACGTGTCGTAATGCACCAGGTCGAATGCCTTGGACAGGTCTAAGAAACATGCATAAATGGCCGTTTGTCGGTCGGTGTAGTACTTGATGGTATGCTTCAATGCCAATATAGCACTCTCTGTAGACAGCCCCGGTCGAAAACCGAACTGATTACAGTGTACTGATAAATGCTTATCTAGTTGGCAGCCAAGCAGACCATCCAGCACTTTAGCGACAATGGTTGCAAGCGATATTGGTCTGTAGTTACATTTATCGCTAATATCACCAGATTTATTCTTCACGATTGGCACCACCACTGTTTTCATCATATCACCAGGTAAGTAAGAGTGCCCTACACACAAAGTGTACAGCATCGCAAGAACCCTAGGAAGATGATGACCAGCATGCCGGAGGTGCTCAATACTTAGGCCATCATGGCCAGGAGACTTGCCCCTTGACATCGAAGAAAGTACACGTTTCACGTCATCTGCAGTAAATCGAGTCTTTATCTCCTGTCCACATGACCCAGAGCCAACCCCACTCACCACCAGTGACGGCCCCAGTGGTGAACTAACTTTAAAATGATTTTTAAATAACTCCGCCACAGACTCACCCTCGCTTACACCATTGACACTAACCGGCATCGGTAGCCCAGATCCAAGCCTGTTTGTACACTTCCAGAAATTACCAAAGTCACGATTAGAATGGTGCTCAGCAATGATATACATCTTTATTTGCTCCTCGTGCTTCTGACACCATTTCAAGCGACCCCTGAAAATCCTTCGGCTCTCGCACATTTCATCATAAATAGGACCCGAGTTAGGTTCACCGTACCACAGCCATAATTTATATTTATACTGTGCCTGTCTGTGAGCTTCGCCCACATGTTTATTCCACCCTGCTACAGGTTTTTTCCTTTTACGCCTAGTGGCCTCGTAGCTAACAGTAGCAGAGTCGGTCAAAGAATCAATTATATCCCTATATAATTTATCAATTAAATTTTGATGACTAGTAATATTACAAATGTTATCACAGCAGCCTCGAAATGAATCTGGAAACTGTATGTCCTTCAATCTCCGGTGACATTCAGTCGAATACATTTCTATTTGTTCTGGTTTTCTATCACCCCATACAACTTTATTACTTAATTTATTTTTACTGTCTAATATATATCTAGGTTTAATCAAATCGAAGTCACACTCAACTACTAACGGGAAGTGATCAGACCACATAACATCATACCTAACGTTAACATTCACAATGGAGCGAACAGCTGATTTCGTTGCTAGGCAATGGTCTAACCACCTCTTTGACCCGTGCGCGTCACTTATATATGTGTAAGTACTAGAACCCAATCCTAACGCTTCTACATCCGCACAAGACCACTGTTGTTCAACACAAAAACTACACAGTTCGGTATAAAATAGCTCGCCCGGGTGTGCGTTAAAGTCCCCGAGTATATAAACATACTCAGCAGCGTAACTATCAATAATAGCACTTACCAGCGCTAAACAATCCGTAAAGTCTGTCAGATTATCCAATTTGTCCGTTGGCATGTAAACACTGAACACCAGTATTGTCTTATCACAAATATCGATAGTAATGGCACACACACGTGGATTAGAACATTGCACGACCGATACATTTTGAAAAACCGCTTTGTTCCACAATATCGCGACTCCGCCGTGCGGGCGACCTTGAATTATACCGGCCTCTGCGTCCACCGCTGACGTTCCCGTGCACCCAAACTTATCATCGACACTGCCTAGGAACGAGATATCCCAGGGCATCAGCCATGTTTCCTGTAGACCTATCAAATCTGACGTTTTACACAAATCACGTATACAATCGACTGACCGTTTCACATTTTTACAGTTGAAACTAACTAGTTTATATAAGCAGTTATTATTCATTCAGATGTTTTAATACTTATATCGTTCGAATTCCTGCGCTTAAAGTGCACAAATTTTCGAAAAATGACTCCTTTCGGCCATAGCGAATCATTTAAAAACATATGTAGCTTATCACTTGATACGAAAAATTTATAGGCGCTGTGATCTTTTTGATTTTTAAACGTAATCTTCTGTAACGTGATTTTCTCTTGAGTCTTGTCGTATATATGATCAGTTATGTTTTGCTCCGTAGTTTCCTTATGAACTTTAGTAATAAAAATAGGTATTTTTGGGTCAGCAGCTCTAAACTTTCCGTCAGGTATAGAGGCACATCCTGTTCGACCCAAAAAACGGTTACGATTTTTCGGTTTTAACCTTTTAACCTCTTTCCACTCGCCGTCTTTACTCACAACCTCGGAATAGGATTTTCGATGCGATGGTGTCTTATTATTTTCGCATTTGTCTGATAATAACTGAGTCGATTCTCTAGTGAACAGCTGTTCGCTCACCGCCACCTGCGGTTTCTTGATCTGTAAACCGGTTTGGCACTGACGTAGTACCGGCGAAGCATTCAACGTTCCCGCTACTGATAAACTCTCATTATTATTTATTGCGATATTCGATTGACCATTTGTATTTTTAGTTTGTGGCGATGGTACATCCATATGCTCTCGATTTGAAGGCGATACAGGTGACACAACGTCGAGCATTTCTAATGAAGTAGTCGTTGACTTCTCACCGCCATTGTCAAATTCAAACATGTCATGTTTCAACGACTCTTGCGTCGGTGCAATAGATCTTGAGGGTGAAATGCGTCTATCAGAAGCACTTTTACTACCAAGTGGGTCCTCACTATAAGTAGTTAAGCCAATTGGGCCACTATCGTGCATCCAGGCCCCCCGTTTTTTATTTACATTCAAAAAGGGCGATTGAGGCAACGACGCATACTTCATGTTATGGACGTCCATTTGAAGTTCCTCGAGCTGATTCTTCGTAACATATGTGCTTTTTACTGCCTCAATGTCTCTTTGAAGATTTCCGAGATCCTTAAGGAGCTTTGTGCAGTCCAAATGATCTATACTCAACGGGGGTAATTTCTCCAAGTTTCTTGCAACAAACACTGGAACTTTGTCGGTATCTATAGATTTAAGCAACGAAACCATGTCCTCCAGATCCCGTAATTCTTTTCCAGTGTTTTTTCTCGGAATATTTCGCTGAGTCGTTGTCACTGATTCGAATAACAAGGATTTAGATTTTTTAATTTCGTCACTAGTAAATGCACTAGCACAAAGCCGCATTAATGTTATGTCGTCTATTAACGACAGTTTATTTTGAATAAACGACAATAACTCGTCGATGACAATATTACACGCGTTACATTTTAAAACGTTCGTCATTTTTAACAGCAAATTCGCACGGCGAACTACCCGTTAAAATGCACGCATCCACTATGAACCGCTGCGCGAGCGCGACTGACTCGTCTAATCCCAGGGGAACTAGTTGTGAACTAGGGATCCTAACTTGCGTGACATGTCCTATGTAGACAGGTTGTGTCGATTAGGGTTGTCGACTTTTTATTAGGGAAATATCTCCCTAACTTAGCAGTATTTATGGCTATAGGTATTATGACTAGAGGTGTGTCCGCCACAATTGATCAATCGTTTTTGGAGATATTTTTGAGCTTGCATTAGACGCCCATGTTTATATAGGTTCACCCTGTTGTGGTTATAATTCATTTATGGATAATTCTATATGGCACAAACTATGTAGTTATAATGGGCTTTGTGCAGAAACTGTAATGTTGTGGCATACTCAACTTTTGCATATTTCGTTGTGGCAGATTTCGAGTTGTTCGAATATTATATGAGCATAATTTCGATGCTCCTATTTATGATGAGGCATAATCTGGATGTGCATAAAAAGTATCGGCATAGTTTGTTTTAGCATAATAGAGAAGGAATAATTACAACCTCTCAATATAACCGAGGTAGTAGTAATATTCTGCACGTTACTTATTGTGTTCCTAAGCTGAGTAGGTACTTTCTAGGTTGCTAAAAAAATAATTTCGAAGACTAAGTCCTATACAGACGTGTAAGGCAAAATCAAGTGATGTCGCTAATATGAAACCAATAATACATGTAGCGGCTCGTCGCTGAATACTGACGAGACATTAGCACGCTCGCTAATGACTCGTCTAATCCTAGGGGAACTAGTTGTGAACTAGGGATCCTAACTTGCGTGACATGTCCTGTGTAGACAGGCTGTGTCGGTTAGGGTTGTCGACTTTTTATGAGGGAGATTTATAATGGTGCGTTTAAACCAAAAGAGCGCTGTTCTAGCGCCCGTTCTACGAAATCAACCAATCACGTTTTGTGTACCGATCGAATTTCGCAGAGTGGGAGGTTAGAACAGCGAATACTCTTTTGGTTTGAACGCACCTTTACGGGCCTACGCTAGCTTACGCGGATTACCCGCAACGGACGCCCGCCTCAAAGAAATTGTATAGACACCGCTAACTGGCTTGGCGCGTGCGACGGACGTTAATCCGCGCGGCGGGCGGCGGGTGTCCGCTCCGTGCGCACGCGGCGGGCACAGCGGAGCGGACTTGTTTCTTGAATTCAGCGCTAAGTTAGGCGTGTGCCCGTCGCGGGCGCCCGTCGCGGAGTCGCTGGCCCGCGGCGGGTGACCGGAGCGGGACCCGCGAGCGTGCGCACGCGGCGGGCATCCGCGTAAGTTAGCGTAGGCCCTAAGATGTTTTCAAATTAGTTAAGGTGCATTCAGACCAAACAAGCATTCGCTGTTCTATCCCCCACTCTACGAAATCAACGAATCACGTTTGTGTAACGAACGAATTTCGTAGAGTAGGGGGTTAGAATAGCGAATGCTCGTTTGGTCGGAATGCACCTTAAGAGGGTCACCTTAGTGTCAAATCATTCTACCACATACTATAAACTCCCAAATAATCGTTACAAGACCAATGTATTAACATAATATATATAATTTCATCTTTCTCTCTTTTATATTCTAGTATTTTACCTTAACAGATACTTTAAGGTGATACTTTAAGGTGGGTTTACTTAAATACACCAAACGAGCGAATGCTCATCCTATCTTCAATCTACGAAATTCGTTCGTTTCACAAAACGTAATTCGTCGTAATTCGTTGATTTCGTAGAGTGGAGGATAGAATGAGCATTCGATCGTTTGGTATAAACCCACCTTTATGCATGTGTTCATGATAACGAATAGATAAATCATACCAAAATCTTGAAAAAAATTCGCTATGGGGGCATTTTAGACCTCGAGTTAAACGTCTACATTTACAATAAGGTCACAGACTAACCCCCTTATTCATAAACACCCCCTATCTTAACAACCCGCTAAGTATTGTTTGTCCCTTCTTCGGTCTTCTATTCTTGCCACTTCTTGCTAAGTTAGAAGATGGTTATGAATAAGGGGGTCATTTTAGTGTCAAATCATTCTACCACATACTATAAACTCCCAACTCTCAAATAAGCTTTACAGAATGTTACATAATATATCATATAATTTCATCTTTCTCTATTTTACATTCTAGTATTTTATAACATTGTCCTTGCACTTCATCATCACTACATAGTATAAAATAATGTCACTTTTTCTGTCCCTTTGTACGCTTAAATCTTTAAAACTACGCAACGGATTTTGATGAGATTTTTTTAATAGGTAGAGCAATTCAAGAGGAAGGTTTTTATGTGTTTGTATGTATAGTACCCGTGCGGAGCCGGGGCGGGTCGCTAGTTGTTTTATAACAGAAATAACATCAAATGTGGGACTACCATAAATATCTGATGCCGAAGCCGGCAGACTTGTCGCCGACTCGACTCGACTTGACACGACTGAAATAGTCCCAGACTGTCTCAAAAGGGCGAAGCTTGCTATAGCCTGAAACTCTTATGTGTACTACTTTACATACATTTAAAGCGATCGGTTTTTAAAACAAACTAATCGGTAACCTAAACTGCGAATTGCCGGCGTTGACCTACGATCCCGAGATGTACCACCTTAGGGTGCATTCAGACCAAAGGAGCATTCGCTATTCTATTCTACTAAATCAACGAATCACGTTTTGTTTGTGTAACGATCGAATTTTGTAGAGTGGGGGATAGAATAGCGAATGCTCGTTTGGTCTGAATGCACCCTTATTCATAAACGTCTTGCACCTCGATAAGTAACAGTAGGCATTTATTATTCTCCAAAAAGGTATAACGTTTACAAACATATTAAAGGACTATAAATGGGTTCATATGCCTCTTTGTTTTTTTCAGATAAATAGTAAGGTAAGGTGGGATAAGATGGAACAGTTTTTTTAATGAGATAAGACAAAAATCATACGCTGAGTCAGAAGGACGACTTTTTGTCTTACCCCATTAAATAACCGTTTCATATTAGACCCACCTTACCTTGCCGTTTGTTGAGCAAAAATCATACAATAATCCTGTCTTACCTTGTATTTGAACCCCTAGCTCTTCTAATTTTAAAAATGAAAATGTACTTTAATCGAATTATCTAGATTGGTTCAGCGCATTTGCATTTTAATATCAGCCAGCTGGCTACTGTCGGGTATTGACCGGACTTACCTGTCCTTATTTAAATACTGGTTTCAGCCAATTTCATATTAAGAGGAATCAACATATTTTAATGAGACATCTGGTTGAGAATATTGTAATCCATGCTATCCATACTAATCCTGTATTAGATTTTTGATTTTTATTTAATAAACCGGAAATGATTGGAACGTAATTTTTTTTTTCGAATCGTAAAATTTCGAGTAGGTAGTAAAAGTTCATCAAAATGACCTTAGAATAAGAGGGTTCTTAAATTTGGCCGGTGAACAAAAAAATTACCCCGTAAATATTATAAATGCGAAAGTAACTCTGTCTTCAGGTTAAAACCGCTGGACCGATTTTGTTGAAATGTTGTAAAGAGATAAGTTGACACCCGAGAAAGGACATCGGATAGTTTTTATCGCGAAAATCGCCTATTGCATCAGCTAGTTAATGATAAAAATCGATACTAGGTACAGTCGAGGAAGTTGAATGTTTAGCACTTCGCGGTTCAAGTTTATTTAGTTGTGTTATATGTACTAAGCACGTCCATTGTAAAGTGAGCCAATACTGCTAAACATTCAATGAAATTTCCTCGTACGTACCTATGTTCCTAGGTTTTATTTTCACTTCCTTCCATGTTATGGCACAATTTTCCGCTGTCGTAGACGTCAATGGCCGGTAAAAGATAAAAATGAGCCTATTTTATAATACTTTAGCGACCCGCCTCGGCTTTGCGTTGGTACGATACGAATAGGTAGGTAAAGTACACTCGACTAAGATCGGATCTAATGTAAGATCGGATGACCGTAATAACTACTGAAATAGTAGTCTTTTTTCATTACTGGCTATATTATGCATGACGCCATTTCACCCCGCCCCTCTCGTTAGTATGCAGCAACCGCTCAGCCACATTAGTAGTGAGCTACGAACGTTTTAAAAAAAAAGTGAGTTTTTTCGAGAATTTTTGGAGATCCGATCTTTAACAGGAAGCTATGCACCTTAATCTCCTTACTTTAGAATTGAAATTAGATACTATTCAATGTTCATCAATATGACCTTAGAAAAATTTGGCCAGTGAACAAAAAAAATACCCCGTAAATATTATAAATGGAAGAAATTAAAATAGGACCAATCGGTAAGGATCAGCTTTCAAATAAAAAATAATCATCAAAGTCAGTTCACCCAGTCAGAAGTTCTGAGGTAACAATCATAAAATAAAACATACATTCGAATTGAGGCCCTTCTCATTTATTTGAAGTCCATTGAAAAATAAGCTTTTATTTACATAATAACGTAGGTACAATCAAGTGCAACAATAAGTATCGAAAGAATTCGCTCAGAAATATGTTACGACGTTCTTATAAAGGTCCATTCAGACCAAAAGAGCATTCGCTGTTCTATCCCCCGCTCTACGAAATCAATCAATCACGTTTTGTGTAACAATCGAATTTCGTAGAGTGGGAGGTTAGAATAGCGAATGTTCGCTTGGTTTGAATGCACCTTTACACAGAATTAGAGAGCACTGGGACATATTTTGGAACATTTTTCTGTACGCCTTATTTTGTCTTTGACTGTACTCGTTAGTAAAATGCGTCATGAAAGAAAAGTGCCTCCACAAAAACTTCATTTCTTTGCATCAAAAATAGCTAAGCGTAGGCGAATCCTTTACAAATGTCCTTAGGATTTAAGATGTTATTTTATTCACGAATCCGAATACCTATTTTCGGAGATAAAGTCGAGGGCATAACTATGTATACACTTTTCCACCTTATTTCAATGGCTTTAGATGAAAATGTGTTTATATACTTATGCTCTTGACTAAGTTAAATGTCAGCGTGGGTAGCTACAGCAATATCCTTAGAATACGAAAACGGTCAAGTGTGAGTGTCACTCTCGCTCCGAGGAACCAATTCCAGATTTTTCGTACCCTACTGTACTGAAAAAAGACGTCCACTACTTTATTTTTATAGTACAACTAGCGACCCACCCCGGCTTCGCACGGGTACTATACCTACAAATAAACCTTGCTCTTGAATTACTCTGCCTATTAAAAAAATCTCATCAAAATCCGTTGCGTAGTTTGAAAGATTTAAGCGCAGAAAGGGACATGTGGACAGAAAAAGTGACTTTATTTTATACTAAGTAGTGATATACAAACACATTTGCATGCTAGCATTACATTATACAAATAGCAGAATAAGATACTTATTGTCGCTTACCAACTATGGACACCGATGTAGCTACTTATTCTAAGCAAATAAAGATTCTATTCTATTCTAACATATTCTATAATTAAATTACATGACCCATCGTTGGCTAAACCTTAATAAAGAGGTTTGTGTCGATGGGGAGTTCGAATAATTTTATTTAATAGGGCTCCCGTTTGGACCTCCATACACACCGGTTGGAAACGACCTGCATTAGGGTGCTTCTTATTTTTTCAATTTTGTAGGATGTTCGAACCAAAGGAGCTCATTGCTCTCCCGATTGCAATTTTCCATGGGGCACCTCTCATTTTGTTATTTTGATAAGTAAACCATACCTGTTTTTTTTTTAAAACAAAAATTTAGGGTCGCTGCTGAAGTACGAAGTTCAAGAAAGGCAAAATGATTGGTCGTTTTTTTATTACTACAACCCCCAAATTTTTGTTTATAATAATTGAAAAAAAAAACAAATACATATGGTTGACTTATCAAAGTTATCAAATAACAAAATGAGAGGGTGCCCCATAGAATTTTGCAATCGGGAGAGCAGAGAGCTCTTTTATTGGTTCGAACATCCTACAAAATTGCCAAAATAAGTAGCCCCCTAACCTACATCCTTCGTCTCCCGGCTAGCTTCATAAGATCGTTTGTCCATCTCGTGGGTGGACGTCCTGCACTGCGTTTCCCAAACCGTAGTCTCCACTCGACGACTTTTCGACCCCATCTGCTCTGCATCAACTGTCTCTGTCCCAACAGATACGGAACCCCAAAAACGGTTTGACAGGGCCATCCATTAATATTACATCAACACATGTCGTTACGCTAATCTAAAAAGAAGCACACGCGAAATCTCGAAAGCCCGCAGGACCAATAAGGATAACGTTGGTAATAATAATAATGTTTACAATTTACATCGATATGAACACTTGAATGTTTGTGGGTGATCCGACTTTTTTTGTCGTTTATTGTCCTGGTTACGGTCGCCCGAGTCACGCTGGTTTTATGCAAACTTAAGCTACTTAAACTCTGCAAACATTAATGTAGTCCAGGATGCTTAGACAAGTTGCCAATCGCTAACGCTTAGTCGTCAATCGTAAACGGAAGGCAGCTAACTGTCTTTGTCGCACTCATATGAAAGAGTGACAGAGAGGGAAAACTACGATGCACTACTAAGCGTTAGCGATTGGCAACTTGGCTAAGCATGCAATTGGTCATGCTATCCATGTTTGTAGATGGACCATCAAGTAAAGGGCTTATTAACACCAGACAATTGCATGTTTGCATAGTTTGGGTGGCATAATTTTGCATAAAACCAGCGTCACTCAGGCGACCGTAACTATAGCAATAACAGAAAAAGTTATTCAACCTTTTAACTAAATTCCTTACATTTACTTATATTTAACGTGTCGTAATTGATAAACTTGTTTATTTATTTTCCCCTCACTAGCTCGTAAAGTGCCCGTTTATCCTTTAATACGAACGTGTAAAAACGCATATTATTCACTTGTGTGGCAAAGTAATGACCTTGGTTTTGGAATAACAAAACGTAAAATGCTCATGGAAATTGTTCCATATTGTTACGCCGATGGCATGTTAAAAACTACAAATATGATTTTAGACACGTTAGAAGCGTTTTCAGCAGGCTGAAATGCGTTTTCAGGCCGTTTCAGAAGGTCCTCTTTCACATATTACAAAATCAAATATTCACCTCAGATACCGTCGTTTTCAGGCGCCTGAAACATGTTTTCAGGTCGTTTCAGGATACCCTCTATCCGATGGCGCAATAACCTGAAAACCCGTTTTCAGGCGTTTTCAGGACCCCTTTTGGGCCTCTCAAGTACAAATCGGTATATAGCTAAATTTCCCATAGGAGTGAAAGAGAAAGCACTATTAGATAAAGACAGCATGAGAGAATGTTCTGGAAGGATGTGAATGAGACAGCTATAGAGAGAACATTCTGGACGGGTGTGAAAGAGAAACCTGTAGAAAGAGACAGCGATACTCTAGAATGTTCGCGCACCTAACTCGGGAACTTTCTAGAGTCGAATCTTCTCGTACTTTGTAGATTTGAGTGGCTGGTATAAATACACAGCATGACCCGGCCGAGGAGTAGTTTCAATTGAGACAGCGAAGAGATAACATCAAGAGCGAAAACTGCGATTCCAACGGCGAGTTTGAGAGTGAATCAGTGTGACGTGTTAAGTGTGTGATTACTGTTTTAGTTTGGTGTTTGTTCCTTTAATTAGTAATTAAAGTGTCAGTTTTAATTAGTGGCTTATTTATACATTTTCTATAGAAAACCCACCCCACGAACGTAACATTTGGTGTCAGAAGTGGGATAGAAAATGGGTATAACGCCACGTGACAACGAGACCGAGCCAAAAGGAGTTGTGACCCGGAGCCAAACTGCACGTGAGGAACCTGCAGCGCAGGAGGATATTGCAGTACGTGAAGAACCTCTAGCATGTGAGGATACTGCATCTAAGCCCGGAACGTCTGGTTTGCAGGCTAAGAGTACTCAAGACGTAGACCTCAGAACTATTCTGATTCTCCTGAAGGAGCAGTCGCGGAAACAAGAAGAACAGTTGCGGAAACAAGAAGAACAGTCGCGGAAACAAGAAGAACAGTTGCGGAAACAAGAAGAACAGTCGCGGAAACAAGAAGAACAGTTGCGGAAACAAGAAGAACTGTCGCGGAAACAAGAAGAACAGTCGCGGAAACAAGAAGAACAGTCGAAATTGATTCTTCAAGAGTTGCACAAGGCTGCTACTGAATGGAAGCAAGAAATGTACGAAGTCCAAGGGAAGCTCAGTGACATGGAGAACAAGATTCATGTTATAGAGGAAGCGGTTGAGCGTCGCCTCCAGAAGCTTGAATTAAAAGTAGCTAATGGCATCAGTACCTGCGCACCCGAGATATCTGTGCCGGGAGGTGGAAAATTTAAGGCACCTCCTTTTGATGGAACATCTTCGTGGGCGGCGTACAAGCTACAGTTTGAGTCCGTGTCCAAAGCAAACGGTTGGAGTAAGGAGCAAGCGATGACGGCTCTGACGCTGGCACTTCGTGACGAGGGTCTTACAATTCTAGAAGGTCTTGGAAAAGAGCAAACTTACGACCGGCTTCTAGAAGCATTAGAAGCCCGTTACGGAGACAGTCATCTGGAACATGTCTACCGAGCTCAGCTGAAAGACAGAACGCAGGGACGTAATGAGACATTGCAACAATGGGCCCTGGAAATTGAAAAGCTGGTCAGAAAGGCATACCAACGTTCAGCTGACTCTTTGATAAAAACCATGCTGGTGCAGGCATTTGTTGATGGGATCCGAGATTTGGAAGTAAGGGCGGCAGTACGACTAGGGCACCACGAAAGCCTTAAGGATGCCGTAGCTCATGCCCTAGAAGTTGAAGCTGTACGCCAAGATTCATCAGGATCGTATAAGCTACGTGAGATTTCTGCCAGGGAGCCGATTGCACCTCATCGGGAGTTTGGGCCACGATGTTACCATTGTGGAGAACGTGGCCATATACAAACTAGTTGCCCGAAAAGAAAGATTGCACCTCATCGGAAGTTTGGGCCACGATGTTACCATTGTGGAGAACGTGGCCATATACAAACTAGTTGCCCGAAAAGAAGCATTGCACCTCATCGGAAGTTTGGGCCACGATGTTACCATTGTGGAGAACTTGGCCATATACAAACTAGTTGCCCGAAAAGAAGCAGCAGGAGAGAACGAGATGAATCCCCTGTGACCAGGAATAAGGGCTCTGTACGACCAGAGCCGCAGCAGGGAAACGAGTAAGAGCCAGGACTAAGGGACGAGTGCTGGCTGGAGGTCGAAATGTCCCAGTAGTTATCTCACAAGCCAACGACGGGAATAGTCTGGTCGTCAAGGGAGAAATTGGTGGAATACCATGTAACCTTACTATCGACACCGGAGCTTCTCGGACGGTGATTAATCATTGGCTTCTGAAACACCTGACTCGAGGTCATGTAGTCCAGCCGACGCATCTACAGCTGCTTACAGCCACTGGCCAGTATATTCCCATCAAGGGAGAGACAGGAGTGGATTTAAGAATTGGCAAGCACATTTATCGGCACAAAGTGATTGTTGCCGACATAATTGATGACTGTATTGTTGGACTAGATTTTATGAGGTGCCATGGTTATAAAATTGACATGGAAGTTGGAGTCCTGAAAACTAGATTTGATGAGGTTCCAATGGAAGGAAGAATTAGTGGGAATGTTTACTGCTCTAGAAGACCTGTTCTCCTACCAAAGGCACAGGTTCGAGTCCCAGTGCGTTTACCAGGAACAGCAAGTCAGGGAGGGCGTCGATGTGTAGTTGTGGAAAAAGTATCCAACGGTAAACCATGGATGGCAGCTCGTACAGTGGTTACGAAGATCAATGACGTTACGTATCGGATACGGAGGAATTTACGAAGCCCATGCAAGATTGTTCACGTTGACCGGCTCGCCAAATACCACGGAAATAATGATGCTCGGGACGAGCATGTCTTAGGAGGGGGTAGTGTTACGCCGATGGCATGTTAAAAACTACAAATATGATTTTAGACACGTTAGAAGCGTTTTCAGCAGGCTGAAATGCGTTTTCAGGCCGTTTCAGAAGGTCCTCTTTCACATATTACAAAATCAAATATTCACCTCAGATACCGTCGTTTTCAGGCGCCTGAAACATGTTTTCAGGTCGTTTCAGGATACCCTCTATCCGATGGCGCAATAACCTGAAAACCCGTTTTCAGGCGTTTTCAGGACCCCTTTTGGGCCTCTCAAGTACAAATCGGTATATAGCTAAATTTCCCATAGGAGTGAAAGAGAAAGCACTATTAGATAAAGACAGCATGAGAGAATGTTCTGGAAGGATGTGAATGAGACAGCTATAGAGAGAACATTCTGGACGGGTGTGAAAGAGAAACCTGTAGAAAGAGACAGCGATACTCTAGAATGTTCGCGCACCTAACTCGGGAACTTTCTAGAGTCGAATCTTCTCGTACTTTGTAGATTTGAGTGGCTGGTATAAATACACAGCATGACCCGGCCGAGGAGTAGTTTCAATTGAGACAGCGAAGAGATAACATCAAGAGCGAAAACTGCGATTCTAACGGCGAGTTTGAGAGTGAATCAGTGTGACGTGTTAAGTGTGTGATTACTGTTTTAGTTTGGTGTTTGTTACTTTAATTAGTAATTAAATTGTCAGTTTTAATTAGTGGCTTATTTATACATTTTCTATAGAAAACCCACCCCACGAACGTAACAATATTAATGATAATTAAATAATTTGTTTGAGAATTTAGTGTAACATACAAACCTTTATATAATATGATGATTTTAACATATAAATCCTAAAATTCCATAAGTAACAATTGTTTTAGTGAATGATGATAAGATGACTAGATGCAATCACAAAACGCAGAAAATGTCAACGTCAACATTGTCAAAGAATATTATAGGTTATAATCTTTATTTACCGACTCGAACAGGCATAAAAATAGTAAACTAAACAACTTTCAGGGTGTTCTGTTATAATTTTGTAAAAATAATGAATGTGAATGATTTAATAATGCATTGGCGTTGGTGTGCAACTACAGGAATGTGTTAAAATCGTGCTGCGTTTACTTTTTCGTGCTAAGTTTACTGCGACAAAATCTTGCATTAAATACATGATGCATTTGGGAAATTATTATCACTAACCCGATGATGATTGTAATGTGAACAAATAACTAATTACCTTTTTTGAGTTTCCTCGCTATAGTGAGGGGAAAAGTTTTGTGTTACACACGGGTGCAAATGTATTTTACTTCTCGTATGTTAAAACACTCGCTGCGCTCAGGATTCTATTTTAGAACCACTCGCTTCGCTCGTGGTTCAACTATAGAATCCTTTCGCTTGCTCGTGTTTCAATTTCATACTCGCGGGTAAAATACAACTTTGCACCCTTGTATAACAAATAACTATTTCCTTATTTCATGTCTTGCATCACCTACTGTTTTTTTACTGGTTGCATTGTTTCATTGCCCAAAGGTTGTCTGGAAGAGATCGCTCTTTAGCGGTAAGACCGCCTGTTGTGTTACCTCTACCTTTAGGATTCGAATTTTTTTGTTATCTTCTTTTTTATGTTATGAGGTGTGCAATAAAGAGTATTGTATTGTATTGTATTCCTTTATATTTTTCTCTGCTGTTTTTGACACGAGACATTCAATCGCTTACTGTTTGTTTAATTTATTATTTGATATTATGATTATGACGCTTACGTAAGCATACGCGGAGACCTTGTAGTAACATGTTGGAAACAATTAGTGACAAAAGTTTGTAACTTAAGGACTTTTCTTTCGATCCAAAATAACCCAAAATGTACCCATAAACTCAAGATTATGAAAATAGACAAAATAGAAAGAAATACTCTATATCAACTTTCTTACCTACAATTATCTTCAATAAATAAATGAATGAAATGACACGTCGGTGTCGTGAGAGGGATAAGGTATAGTAAGTGTAAGGTGTAAGTGTCACTCCGACACCCGCAAGAAGAGTTGGGGTGACAAATATATTCTTAAGCCGCGTTTTCATTTAGCGTTCTAAGCAAGCATGCGTTCGTTTTCGAGCAGATGAAAACAATAATTCACATAGCAAAATGTTCGTTCGTCAGCCCACGAGTAAGCGAATGCTCGCTCAGAACACTAAGTGAAAACGCGTCTTTATAAACTGACGCCAGACTCTTTTGCAAAAGATCAAGGCGGGGATACACTGTCACTATCTACTGTATTAATAAAATTGTGACAGCTGATCTCTCCAGATACTGTTTCGTCATCATCATCATCCTACTAAGTTTATTATAGAATGGGGAACACAAGTTAAAAAGCCTTGACGCGGTTGAGTGGTAAACCATGCGAGCACTCAGTCATGTCATGATGTCACCAACATTATATCATTACACGCCACTTAGCGCCTATTTATAGTGCCCATTCAAACGTTAACACACTACTGTGACTTTTGTGGCGAATTAGGAATCATACTTAGTGCAATTATTAGCACAAAAATATTTCGAAACAAGAGTATCTCGCATAAAATGCCCGTGAAGATAGAGATTCTTTCGGGTTCTTTAAAGGTGCATTTAGCCCAAACGAGTATTCGCTCTTTCTATCCCCCACTCTACGAAATCAACGAATTTCGACGAATCACGTTTTGTGTAACGAATGAGTGCAAGCTCGTTTGGTCTAAATGCACCTTAAGATGCGCACATTGAAAGGTTTATAAAAAAGCTCAAATATTTTGTCCAAGTGCACTTTAGTTCTGTGTAATAAGAACGTCGTAACATATTTATAAGTGATACATATTTTTGCACTTGACTGTCCTAGCGATCCATTCCAACTTCTCAGTCTCACAGATGCTTTTGTACAGGGTGACCTCGAAGACGTGATCATTTTTTTTTAACTACTCTAAGAACTAACAACTTAATGCCCCAGGTCTCGTTCAAAAGTAAATAATAACATAGTATATTTTTCATCTTATTTATAGACAATTTTCAAAAATGTGTTTTGCATAATCTTGAATTTTGTTTGCAGGACTAAGGAAGACTCAAAGAAGGACGCGACTTACGACTTTAAAAACATTGATAACTTTTAAGCTTCGCATGAAGGTGCATTCAGACCAAACGAGCATTCACTGTTCTATCCCCCGCTCTACGAAATCAACCAATCACGTTTTGTGTACCGCTCGAATTTCGTAGAGTGGGAGGTTAGAACAGCGAATGCTCTTTTGGTTTAAACGCACCTTAAGATAGAGCAGAATCCTAAAATTTGGACTTGAAAAACTTGAGTCTTTAGCAACACTACTTTGTAGGAAAGGTCTCACTCAACTAACTAACATAGAGAGGCTTTGTTTAATACCTTGTTTTGTGATGGATCATAGGCCTATTTCTCAAAAGCTTGTAACTTGTAATACAAGCGGAAGTCCTTATCTAATTAATAGTGTTAAAAAGAGACTTCCACTTGTATTACAAGTTACAAGCGTTCGAGAAACGGGCCCCATATCTGCTGCCGAGAACATAAGAGGAAAACCACGTCAAATTTGACAAAGAGTAGCAATAAAGATATAATATGTATGTATCTCCACTATAGTTATTACTTATAGATCCCCGTATCGACGGGTCGCCGCTAATTTCCCCTGCGGCCTTCGTATCCGCGATAATATATGATGACGATATTGACGGTACTTGCATTAATAGTTAATACACAGAATATCATTATAATCTATCTATATTCGTCAACTACTGGACATAGGCAATAAATAAAAATAAAATAAAATAATACCTCTCCAATACGCCACTGTTGTCTATTTTTGGTCAATTTATGCAATGGCCAGTAATGTATAATATGGTTAAAAAGCCATTCTTAGGCTGCATTTCCACCAGAGATGTGCGAGGATGTGTTTCCATACAAATGACATCTGGCTCGAGTCATTAATAGGTGTCATTTGTATGGAAACACATCCTCGCACATCTCTGGTGGAAAGGCAGCCTTAGACCATTCAAAATAGTTTGTTGCAATTCCAATTTGAATAAAGAATTACAGTACAGAAACATTATTGTACAGAAAAACAAAACATAATAACAAATAACTGTCAAAATAAGTACAAAGGCGAACTTATCCCTTTAAGGGATCTCTTCCAGTTAACCTTTGAGCAGTTGAGAACAAGACACTTATATGGGAGTAATGCAAAAGAATTGTATAAATATCACAATCGCGTCAATTGTGTAATGAAAGTTACTCATACAAAATATGTGGTATACTCTGTTTAAACCAAAAGAGCATTCGCTGTTCTAGCGCCCGTTCTACGAAATCAACCAATCACGTTTTGTGTACCGATCGAATTTCGTAGAGTGGGAGGTTAGAACAGCGAATGCTCTTTTAGTTTGAACGCACCTCAACAACCTTCGGCTGTAGTAAAAGGGGGCACATTTAAAAGATTCGTATTGTTGATAGCTCATATAAAATTTGAATTTGTTTCCCTTTTACATCATAGTTGTTACACAAAATTTAAATTCGTAATACTAAAGTTATGACTTTTTTTATGGAATAGGAGGCAAACGAGCAGACGTATCGCCTGATGGTAAACGATCACCGTCGCCCATGGACACTCGCAACACCCGTGGTATTACCATATACTTTTTCATTAAATATAATTGTTTATTTTTTTGCAATTGACTTCTATGCTTTTTAATTCCGTCTAGCAATCTGTAGTTACCTATTCGTGTTCCCAAAATGGAAAGAGTCCCAGCAATTTCCATTAAACCACAACCCGCGTCAATCATAATCCGCATCGCATCTATGCAGATGCACCGCTGCGGTTTGCACCGGGATAGCTCGCGTAATCCGGAAAATTCTGGAACATTCCGGAATATTCCGGTTTGCGCCGCTCCCGACCGGCGGGGACCGGTCCCGCGTAGGGTTGCCAGAATTTAAAGTACGTGTCCGTTTTAATAGTGAAAAAATAAAGTACACACAGAAAAAACACAGTCTCTGGTGGTTAATAGGAGATTTCTGCTGCCCCCGTAAGTATAAACGCAGTAACTAGTTTTAAAGTGTCAATCAATTATTTACTTTATTCAACTGAATTATGTTTTGGTATGAATTAACATTTTAATAGTACATTGTGCATCAAGGGAGGTAAGTACGGAATTACTAACGAGAGTGTTAGAAGCCCGACGCCGTTAGGCGGAGGGCTTTTATGACTCGAGTTAGTATTCCGCTTACCGACCGTGATGCATACAATGTTTTTCATCACACTTGCCGACAAAAAAATAAGTTTTAAGAAATAACATTATTAAATGACGTACTGACATTTCTATTACTCCCTAGGGAATTTCACTTTTCTATTACTCCCGCTGCGCGCGCAAACAATGGCGCGCTTAGACAGCAGGTGTGATGAAAAACTAGTTACTGCGTTTATGCTAACGGGGGCAGCCTGGCTACTTATATAAGTAAATTTTTCAATTCAGTTCGATATAAAGTATTTTGACGTACTTACTTTTTGTGACTCGTAAATCGTAAAGTACACGTAGCGTTAAAATACAGTACAATACTTTATACTACAGTACGTCTGGGAACCCTAGTCCTGCGGTTAGCGGGAATTGAGTTGTATTTACCGTTTTTGTGGTAACGTACCATTTCACGGTTTACTCGTATATGGCGGAATAAAAACTGATATATTTCAAAGGCATCACAATGCAATGCGATTCGTATTTTTAGATTGTATGTTCGGCTTAATTTCTGAACAGAATACGTTTTACTTTTTAGGGTTCCGCAGTAAACTGGGAACCCCTCTAGTTTCGCCCTTAATTCTTGATCCGTAGGTAAGAACGAAAATGTGAACAAGATCATAAACTAAATAGGCTTATAGAGTACTTTAAAAAAAAACTATTTTGAATATAATCGGCTCAGCCGATGACTAAAGGTAAAAGAATACATCCTTTGAAATTTTGAAATTTGTTACTGAAATTAATAACTTTTTCTAGTGACACAAGATTTAATTTTTATTGACAGAGTTTTGAGGATTGGGTCCTTTATTACGTGCGCAAGTCCGACGTGCACTTGGCCAGTTTAAAAAAAATCGTCAGCCTGTTTAAGATTCTTTTACTGTTTTCTACGTATGAATAAATAATCTTAAAACGGCGGCTGGCTCGGTATCTGTCCATATTGATCGACATCGTCGGCCATCGCGATTTGAATATTGCAACTAAATTATTCATTATTCGGTACAAAACTTCCGTTTCAAAGATACGGCGCCATTAATCGGGATTGGCGCATCGGTAATATATAGAAAGCTGGATTAAGTCCATTCAGTTATAAATAGATGCCATAAGTAAATGCATTAATGCTCATACAACACAAATATTGGTAACATAAACATTACCTATGAAACGTATTGTGAAAACACAAATCAAATTATTTATCATTTTTATTAACTAAATATTTTGATTTGTGCTTTTATTTTTTCCCCAGTAGTCACACTACTTAATACTATATAAATTATAAATATTGGATGTCATATACGTTTTTTCTTTGGTATATGATATATGACATATAAATCCCAATATGAAATTGGCGTTTTTGGTCATGGACTTTAGTTGGTCCCTAATTTTAGTATCTAAAGAGTAACTTAGATATATTCTAACATCGGCCAATGTAGTGGTTTTTGAGAAAGTGGGACAGATATTATTTTTAAGCCAATTGTCCCCTGGGTGAAGTGACAGAAAAACAACTAAAAAAACGAGATTGATCCATTTCTAAAACCATAAACCATAATACAAGCGTTGCTTAGTTTGGGGCTTTTATCTGTGTAAGTATTCCTCAAATGTTTATTTATTTAACGTGAAAGCAGAGGCCCTACCGCGAACCAACAACGGAGTGTTGCCTCTTTCTCGCACTTGTAAATTCGTACGTAAGTGTGACAGAGAGCCAACACTTCGTTCATGGTTCGCGGTAGGGTCTCGTGATAATGTGAGATTGCCTCTAAATGTAAGTACGTATACGGAGATTAAAAGCACAACCCTTTAAATTTCCCCCAGTGAGATAAAACACAAAACACAGGTAATCAGAAATATCCTTTGGATTCCTTTACAACTAGACTACACCTAAACCACACGAGTAATGATTACTTTACACAACGGCGTGGAAATGTGGAAATAATTAAAAAGCAGTCAACCCTGCCGAGGGTTTCTTCTAGAAAGGTTGTAGCCACATTCCTGTCCTGACCGCACTAAGCTGGCTATAAAGATTTAGTTTTATTGATTATACAGGGTGATGTTGAAGGTTAATTCTGAGGTCATGAAAATGAAAATGAATAATCGTTTATTTCGTTAACCAAAAGGGGTACAATGTTACAAAAGTTAGGACCTTCCAGTAAGTATTTCATACTTGTAACAGAATATCCTGCTCTTCCATATTAAATATATATACAATAGTTAACAAATACGTACAAATAGGTATTAGGTACCTCTCTTCTTCCACACCACAGATTAGGTACCTACTCTTTCATATTGATGAACCTTTAATATGGCACCCACATCCGATTCGAGAAAATATTTTGTTGTCCATTTTTTTTCTCGAACCCCGCAGTAACAGTTCATTAATATGATTATATGACCTCAGAATGAACCCCCTAAAGTTTGGCCCGTGAATAAAAAATGATCCTGTAGATAATTCAAGCCGTATAGTTTTTAATTACGTCTCATTTCGTACCCATGGTTCACGGTGCTAATATGTATAGGGAGATTATGACATACGAACTTGTCTAGCTATAGTCAGTCTCCATAGCTTAGCTGACAGTGGCTAGTAGTTTTTATACAGAAATCGCGCATAAAACATTTGTTATGATACAAGTGTTGGAAGTGAGCTTTTTCTGCACGGGTATCGGTGATCGTAATGAAATAAAAAATATATATTTCAAAACGAACATGGAACAAACGAGGAAAAAAAGATAATCTCAACATTTTTGCGACTTTGCGTTTTGTCGCAAAAATACTGTGTAAATTAATTCCCGCACAGTCGCAGAAAAGTGTCACCTTTCTGCATAAGTTTACATCGTAAATGATTTTTTGGTGTTTCAATTTTTCATCGTCAAGAGGAAATATCGTACTTTGCATTTTTTTTTTTCAATTCATTTAACGCAAATGAAGGGTCCACGGAAAAAACATGTCCAGGGTGTGAATTTGCCCTGATTTTTTTAAGTAGGTACTGTTATTCTGTTAAAAGTAAGGTGGTTTTTCCTTCTGTAATTTGAATTGACTAGACATCTTCCGTGGACCCTTCAAATGAAGATTTTTATAGTTACATAAGTATACATCTCGTCCGATAACTCACAAGAAATAGATTAAAAGTTTTATTTTTGGCCCTACTTTATATCGGATATTTTCACAGGTAGTAAAAATTAAATAAAGTATACCTACATATCTTATTGGTGGGGCCCTTACGGATACACTTCAACCCATTGGGATCTTTTGTGTAAATACCTACATATATAAACCACAATTATTTTGTGGAACTTCAACCCCAAACATGACTTAACATGTAAATTACCGTGTCTTGTGTATGTCAGTTTGATGCAACTCATGCATCGTGTTTACAAAGTTGATTAGCCACGTACTGCACCCGTGATGCGACTAACGATATTTCGGGTTACGCTCAGTTAGGGACCCAATTTCACGCTAGATGGCGCTGACGCGGATGAACTAAGAGCTGAGGCCACACCGAATGCGTGTGAAACACGTACGCGTGCGCGCGTTGTAGCGAAAAGGTGCATGCCGACCAAAAGAGCATTCGCTGTTCTATCCCCCTACTCTACGAAATTCGATCGTTACACGAAACGTTCGTTGATTTCGTAGAGTGGGGGATATAACAGCGAATGCTCTTTTGGTCTGCATGCACCTTAAGTAAATGGCAAACCGCTTGAGTGGCGTGCACGCGTGCTTGCCCAGCAACGGTGTCGCATTGGGTATGGCTTAGCCTTAATAGTGCCCATTTTTAGGGTTCCGTACCCAAAGGGTATGACCGGACCCTATTACTAAGGATCTGCTGTCTGTCCTGTCACCAGGCTGCATCTGAACTGCGATAGTAAGACGGAATTTTCACAAATGCTGTATTTCTGTTGGCGATATAACAACAAATAGGTATTAAAAAGTAGAATAAATAGATACCACAAACGTGATTTTCAATAATAAATAAAATTGATTATGGACTTATGGTACGAACGGAACCCTTCGTGTGCGTGTCCCACTCGGAACTTGACTGGCTTTTTTTTGTTTAGTTTTTTTAATAGAAACCAGAGACATTATACATATCCATCCCTCTTTTTGGGGTGGCAATATTATGATAAGAACTATAAGAAAAAACCATCTGCACAAAAGATCCAAATTCTGACCAAATTGTAGCTTATTTCCAAATACTTACTTATTATTATTATTATTATTATATTAGCCTATTGTGTCCCACTGCTGGGCAAAGGCCTCCCCCCTCTTCTTCCATTCTTGTCGGTCCTGTGCGACCTCCGGCCAATCTCTTAAAAAGGAGTCTAAGTTATCCCGCCATCGCCGACGGGGTCTGCCTGGTCTCCGATTAGAGTTGTGGGGCACCCACTCTGTGGTTATTTTGGCCCACAAATCATCCGGCATGCGGCAGACATGACCCGCCCAGTCCCACTTTAACTTAGCCGTTTTCCGAGCTACATCAATAATTTGTGTCTTGGAACGCAGCATGGTGTTCCGGATACGATCCCTTAGTTTTACACCTAATATGCTGCGCTCCATAGCTCGCTGGCAAACCCCGAGTTTGAACTTCTGAGCTTCCGTCAAAGACCATGTCTGAGCACCGTAGGTGAGGATTGGAAGTATGCACATATCCATGAGCCTACGTTTGAGTGACAGAGGTAGGTCTCCCTTCATAAATACTTACTTAAATTATTTTATTTCGTTTTTATTCAATATTTTTCTATGATTAATGGGCACGCATGAACGCACTACAAACAAGCACAGCTTAATAAAAAATAAACTTCAGTGATTTGGATATCGAACTTTTTTAATAAGCTTCATTTTGTTGTGACTTTGACAAACTGTTGTTTATTGGAGAAAATTTAAAAACCTCTTACGTAAGGTATCAAGAAATCGCGAAAAAAAAACTTTTTTAAAACTTTTTTTGGAAACCTCAAAAACATAAATGAAAATGACACAATGGGGGCTTTTACAAAATATAATCTATCCAATTATTTACATTGTAGGTAATATTCAATCAATCGTAAAATTCGTAGATAAAAGTAGGTAGTATAATTCGTACTGTTACATTTTTTTTCGATAAACGCTAAATTCGGCACACTGCCAATTCTCTATCAGAGTATTCAGAGTGTTCCGTACCAATTCACGGATTATCGTTAATGAAATAATGAAGCCCGTGCCCAAATGGTAACATAAATATAGTGATACAGTTGTATTTATGCATACATATTAATTTCACATAATCAGCTTTAAGTCCACAGCTGGACATAGGCCTTTCCTATACCCTTACCTATGGATTACACGCATAATGAATTAATGACATACCTCCGCAAATTGACACATTCGCGAAATGTCACTTCAGTAAAATGACATGTACTCCGTATTCGAGAGATTCGTTCACGCGATATGCCAATACGCGTATGGATGGCAATGCACATAATCACCATGTTGGGTTGGGCAAGCGGATTGGCGATCGCAATAGTATGTCCACTATATTGACTCTGTAGCCCATCATCAATCTTAAACGAATGGTCGGTGATACTTTTCAACCCTTAGTAGACTCTTACGACACCCTCAAAATGAGATGGGTGGTGTCAAATGTATAGGGTAGAGAGGTGCTAGTTGAGCACATTTGAGTTTATCGCTCTGTAATTCCTAAGCACTAGGTTCTACAAAATCAAATCTACAGCAGTGGACAGGAAATTTAATAGAGAAAAAACGTCGAGACACTTTCTTTTTCATTTACAATTTCATAAAAAATAGCTTAACAATTCATAGATTCCAACTAATAGAAAAAAATAGAATAAATACTGCTTCATTATGGTTTCAGTATCTTTTTTTAACGTAGTTAGGTTTCATTCTTTCAACGTGTAGCATCCTGAAGAGTAGTAAGCTTTCGATCTTCCCCATTGGCTGTTTGATTAAAAACATTGTCGTACGTTAAAAAAAAGTTACCGCGTCACAGAGCAAATAAAATATCGCAGTTGTGGCCCGGCGCCACGCGCAGGCTGCCAACATCGAATTTGTTTAATAAAAAAAGTTATTCCGTGTTTCGTTTTTCGCAAATTAGTTAAATTTGGTTTTTGAACGAAATTCGGGCCGAGCGGTTGCGATGTGTACCTGAAACAAGAATAAACATATTTAGGAATTGTTTCGTATATTACCTTTACATATTTTATCTGGGAACCAAATCTCGTCTATTCAGGGTGGCTCATTAAAATCGGTCAGTATGGGAAAGTCTGAAACTATAAAGGTGGATTTAGACCGCTCGAATGCTCATTTTACCCCACTCTACGAAATGCGTTTGTTACACAAAACGTGATTCGTCGAAAACTTGATTTCATAGAGTGGGGGATAGAATGAGCGAATGCTTTTTGGTCCAAATCCACCTTCAGATATACGAAGATTATGTTCTTAGGAACCATGTCACCGATTTTGTTAAAAATAAAAACTGCATTCATACATTTGAAAAAAAAACTATACGCAGCCGGGGAATCTATTTATATTAAAACTAGCAGTTACCCGCGGCTTCGCCCGCGTTCTAATATCTATTCACTGCATGTTAATGTTTTCCCGCGATTATCTCGCGTTTGCCTTAACCGATTTAAGTGTGGCGGATGGTGCTTTTACCCGCGGTTCGGCCGCGTTCTATAATTTTTTATCACGGTCGTATTAAACTAATATGATGATGGCTATAATGATGGCGAATTATTTTTGCAATTTTGACTTCAAATTCCATATGAAGAACTTTTCATCTTCTCGGTAGGTATCGATTTTTATCAATATTAAATCAAAGTTCTAGAAATTTTAGATGTGATAGCTTCTCACTTTTGTAAAAACCCCCTTGGATCCTAAGATACCGATTTTTATTAAGGTCGGATTCAAACTAAATAAATTCAAGGTGCCGATCATTTTGTGTAAATTTGACCTCAAATTCATTACTTGAAACGCTTTGACATTTCAGATATAGATTATTATCAAAATCCGCTATCATATTATGGCCATCTTTACCATCTGGTAACTGACAAATGTTTTTTATCTTTAAAAGTTTACATACACACTCACATAGGTGATTGTTGTGTTTTGATGATAAAAACTATCATTTGTCGTTTCCCAGGCCTAACAAAGATGACCATAATTAGGTGAGCTGATTAACATTTGAAGTAACTCAATATTGTTACCGTTTCTTGCAAATTTGACTTCTGCTTCATTATGATGAACAGATCAGTCAGAACTTCAGATTACCACCGATTTTTATGACGGACAATATCAAAACGGAAATTGAATAGGCAGCCTTTTTTGCAGTTTGTTAAGAATCTCTGGGATCCCGATACATCGATTTACACCACAGAGCACGGACCTCTTTAGTGTGTAACCTTAGAGATAGAGGCGGCCTTGGCTGTCATTTTCATAGAAATCGACCGTGTCAGGTAATTTTGACATGTTAATGTAAATAGTGTTGTGGTATGGCTCGATATTTTTATCGATAGATTAAAACCAACAGTTATTTGACTAAAAATGTTACTTGAAAAAAGCTATTCAAACATTCTCATTTTTAATATCTCATTAAAATGATGTCGTTATGAATGATATAAAAACAGTAAAAATTATACATTTATTTGAATTTATATTTACAATAAGTACCTACTTACATTAAGTTGTTAGCTTTAAGCTTAAAGTTAAACAACAAGTGTTAAGGGTAAGGCTAGACAGAGGTTAAATAACAGGCGGTCTTAAGACACTGACGTTAGGGTCGTGTATACATTATATTTGGTATGTTGGCTTTTGTAAACATATCTCTGAACTCGACTGTAGGTACAAGATACCTAAATAGATGATCAGACAGCTCGACAGAGACGTCAATGCAAGGGGCCATAAAATTAATAGAATGATAAGTATAAAGGAGAATAATAAAACCCTCCAAGAGAGTGTCGGACCACGCTTAGAGTAGGATTCCGTAGTTTTTTTACCATAAAACAAAAACTTGTAAACCGATCAAGCTCAGAATAAATTTCTTTGGAAGTGTTTCTGACCCTCTATTTCTATACTTATTATTTGTATTTAATAATAACCATTTGTCGTTTTGCGGGAAGCATATCATATATATCTCCAACACTTCCATTATCTGGCTGGAATTGTGAACTTTCTTCAGTGTCCTAAAACACGTTACAGGATTGATATCAGTGAAAGTGAAAGTATTTGTTCAGTGTAAATGTATACATTTACCTTAACCTAGTAACTAAACACTGTACTTAGTAACTAAATACTAGTTCACAAAAAAAGATGCCACTCAGCATGTCATGACATCATGACATGACGCTGGTTTTCAGGGCAACCTAAACTAAAGCCAAGCCTTATAATAAGTATAAAAAATAGTAAACACAGTTAAACTATATCTACTTATATTACGTTATAAAACGCAAAAAGATAATGTAGGTATATCATAGGTGCTTAAATTAAAATTGTAACTATAAATGGGAACTAAAATTAAACGATCAACTGTAAGGAGTTTAGATGGTTAGGTAATTTAGGTATTATATATGAGGACAGATTAACTAGACGTATAAATGTATAAAGATATTTTTAAATTCGTGAATTGTACCGTTTTACGTTTTCTTGAAAGATTATCCGATGGGTTACTTGGGACAAGAAACACCTGGAAATTAATTACATACTTAAATTAATATGTATTAACAGATAACATCAGAAATCCTTTAAAAGGTACTTTACTTTTAAAACATAATAAAATTATTTAGCAAAGCTAACTTACCTTGTCAAACGCAGGATGGAGTTTTAAAGTTGGACATGCATTGGATGACAATATAGATCTTGGATTTGTTTTTACAAAACAGTCATTTTGGAAGTGTTCCGAACAAATTGTGTCATGTTTTTTCGGAAACCAGTTCAACTTTCCAGTCGCCATTATCCAGCGTTCTCTGACACATGGTTCTATAGGAAATCTAAAAATTAAGTCAGAATTTCTTAAGCTATATGTTTTTGTATAGTTTGCTTCATTGTCTGCACTCTAGATAAATATTATATTATTGCTAAATATAAACAAATAAATAAATGTTTGGGGGACAGTCTCATACAGATCAACCTAGCCCCGAACTAAGCAAAGTGCTAGGCAACGATATATATATGTACTTAAATAGAGAAATACACATAATTATACTTACTTATA